>VUJU01004726.1:0-17143 GCA_009835225.1 Aphis craccivora
AAAAAAAAAACAAATTTGATGAAGAACATCGAGCCCAACCCGAACACGCTTTCACTCCGACGCTTTCTGCCACCATCGCCTCTGAGAGGTCATATCTGTACACAGGCGGGTCAACAGTTCATGACTTGATATTTCGCACACGACCGTCGAGTAAACAAAACGAGCGAGCGTACATTATAATAGGCAACCGCACATATGGGTGATTTCTCCACGCACCGCCTCGTGAGACGTAAAAATAAATAAATAAAACGAATGACGACTGTCAAGTGGGGAAAAGAACTCTAGACGTTCCTCTATGATGATCATAATATTATGTTATACGATAATAATACCACTTTGCTCGGTGTATTACAATGGGTATTTGCTGGTATAATAATATATGTGTGGGTACGGTTTCGTCGCAAACCACTCTTTAGCGGAGCACTTAATGTCGCGGAAACGAAAATACCACAGATTAATATAATGTTATATACTCTATATATTATAATATATAGTATATCTACATATCGTTTAAATTGTTAAATATATATATAATCCCTTCCAATGATATAAAAATACACCAACCTATTATATTGTAGGTACATGGTTATGTTATAACCTATAAACACGTATATTCAGGACCATATATTATAATAAATCGTATACATGGGCTGCAGTGTTAAGGCGTGTATTGGCGCATAAAGCTTAGTACCAGCAATCTTAGTTTTGTAAGTCACGAAGTGTGAGTCATACGGAGGACGAATAGTATTATATCTTTAGTAAATACTAAAAGGGAAAACTTTTTTTAACTACTGAAAAGTGAAATTTGATTCGTACGTACAATGGTAACATATTTGTGGAAGACATCGGTGGTAATATTATAAATATATCATATTCTACAATTTTTGTTAAAACGTTTTAAAATAATTGTATGTGTACTTACTCACAACTTATGGACCATCTAAATACTAACCTAGCATACAGGCTGCAAAACGTTTTTTTTTTTCAAGAGCTAAAGCAAAGTAATGTGTCTAAAAGCTATTATTCGGCTTACCCCGATAAAAGTTAATAAATCCTAGATATATAATACTATATTCAACTATAAAAGTTTAAAGTTAAAACGGATAAATATACATAGTAATAATAATACACAATATTCTATTAAACAATTAAAAAATGTTAAATATTTTGTTTTTAAATATCGCCTAAGTTATACAATAGTTATTCTGTAACTTTCATTTTTTTTTTTAATAACTAACCACTTTGTTAAAAAAATCATCGTACTGTTCCTTTTTATAGCTCTGCGCTGTTGCAGTGGCTTAGTTGATTATAATGTTTGTGCCTAAAAATGATTGATTAATTTTAATTAATTTTAAATTTTAACTATCCCTAACTATAAATTAGTATACCAAATTACCAACCTATTTGAATACAAATGTAGTTTGACTAAGATGTGAATTGTTTTTTAAATCAATGAAAAAGTTAAGTTATTATATAAATTACAAAGTTCACTAGAAAATAAACTAACCATAGTTAAGTTTAAGTTAAAAAAAAATAATTTTTTATTGTTCTTCGACTTTTTTAATATTTTTAATGCCCACAATCACATAATAAATTATCGTCATGTTATCCAATCAATACACGTGCTACGAGCTGTAAAAATAATTTCATAACTTTAAGTCGTACAACTGTTATAATTCATAATAATGTTAGATATTATTATATTAATGATATTAGGACTTTGCGCATAAGTAGATATGCATACGTATATTTATTTTAATCGCTACAATTATTTAATATTGTTCAAAATCTTTTTCGCAGCATCCCTAAAAATACCTTACAAAATCGTATAATGAAATTATAGTTGTAAGTATATCCAAATATAACAGCGATCCGTAGACCGTATGTAATCAAAAATTGTTTGTTTCTTTTCATTAATTATTGATGAAATGTTTGTTTTGATTTTTTTACAATTATCACACATGATTTAAGTAACTACTACAAATACAATATATATATTTATACAATGTACATTCTTACAGATATTCTTTAATCGTGAGTCCAATTAAAGTATAAAATGTGAAAATAATATATTGAATGATGTGTAAAATACACTTAATTATCAATTTATGCAACTTAAGTTTATGAGAAACATTGCTATTATTATCTGTTGTGTTGATATAACTTATGCAATATGATGTACCTATACATTCTACAGTAACTAGTAATAACGATGTATTTAAATATCTACTAAATTGTAATTTTTTTATAACTGATACACACCACAAAACAAATTTATACACAATATAAAACTATACATTTTTTACATTATTTACTTGTAAATTGTTATGAATAATTTATGTTCACTTTCTTTGAAAAAAATTTTGTCAAATAATAAACGTGTTAAAAAATAGGTAATAAATAATTTATTAGAACTTTCTTATAATATTATTCAATTTTAGAAAATGAACAACACGTTTTAAAGAAATAACTTCATTAATTTCTTAGATTATTATTTTTTTAAACTTTGACTGTAAATAAAATTAGTTTCGACAATTATTAAGTACAAGGTTAGGTTACAAGGAAATGTTTCTTACAAGAAAAAAATTTCAGATTATATTTTAGAGAAAAAATTCTATAGATAGATTATTAGAGAATATCAACCCTATTTAATTAGTGTAAGTTTAAAATATAATATTCAGAAAAGTATTATAAAAAATGTACATATATACACTAAAAATAAGTAGTGAAGGTCATTTCTTAATTTAACAATAAGTGATAGGTAATATTTATTTAAACTATATCATATATTTAAGATTATAAAGATTTGTTTGATAATATTATACAATTTATTACAAAAAACTTGTGAATAAAAATATTAAATCAAAATTATTGTACACTTTTAGGTATAGGTTATTATATGCCTACTATATATCTACACAATTATGAATAAAGATTTTTTTTCATCGTTCCTCATTCAGACTAAAAGTTTAAAACTATTACTGTGCAACATTTTCGATTTCAATTGTTTTACTGACTTCTTACCTAATAAACTGAGTTCATTGATCAATAATAATACGCTTTCTCACGCCGTTTGTAGATTGATTCTGAAAAATCAGAATTCATAAAACTTAAAATCGTGCAACAAAATCTCTTTAATCATCTAACATTTCTCAATATCTATATTATACTTTTCTCTTTAACCTCGTATAATAATTTATTACTTCGTCAATATTTCTGTATCAATTTCAAAATTTATTTTATCTACTAGGTATTTTATAATTTTTCGACAGTGTATTATATTTTGCACATATAATCTTTATCTATTATGCATTTATGCATATAATATTAAAATATTAATTTTTCATATAAATGTTTAACTAATAACTTTCCATTGTATCTTTTAAAGGTATCATCATTATGTGTACTTCTTTTAATCGCCGGATTTTGTTGGGCGGATCAACAACAACAACTAGGAATTCCTAGTTCTCTTGATGCTGAGTCCATCAACGACCTAGCTAAAAAGCCAGTTAAACTGGATCCAAAATTACGTAAAGCTTTACTTAAAGTACTCAATCGCTTAGAAGAAGAGGACAGAGTTACCGAAGTTAAGCTGGCGGAAGTCGAATCACAACAATTCCAACAACAGCAACAACAATTTCAACAACAGCAACAACAATTCGAACAGCAACAACAACTAAGACAAAGACAGCAACAGCAACGGAAACAAACACGAATTCTAGATCAACAACAAATACAAATACTAGGACAGCAGCAAATACAGTTACAAGATCAACAGAAGAAACAGTTGCAGGACCAAGAGCAAAGACTAGAGCAGTTACAGGATCAAGGAGTACAAAGACTGCAGTCGCAAGACCTGCAGCAGCGACAGAACCCACTACCACAACTACGTTTCAACGTACAAGAGCCAACAGAACAGGCACAACAAGAACGTCAAAACTTCACACCGTCTCAGACGCCGACAGTAGCGTTGGCCACATCGACGATAGCGATTACCACTCCCACCGAAGCAATATTTCAGCCTAGCCCGACTGTAGCGTTACCCACTTCCTCACCCAAGACGGCAGCAGTGACGTTAGCTACGTCCACGTCAACAGGTATATTATCCACGTTATTACCGACGCCTAATTCATTAGCGGTCACCAAGTCCGTGTCGGTCGTCAACGACGACGTGGAAAAGTCATCGAACAATGTGTTACGTACGACATCGCCGGCTGAGTCCATAGCACCGACTACGGACACCGGTACTGTGGTTGACTTTTTCGAGGCACCTTTGCTGACGGCGTTCACGGTGCAACAAGACTCGGCGGGAGTGCCAAGGCGTGTCATACCCATTTACACGGAACCGGGACAGCTAGAGAGGCAGAAAATACTTGCCTTGGAAACCCGGGCGGAATCGGGCGATGGTGGAGACCGGAATACAGTTGAACCGGACAGAAACGAACTGGAATTCCTGAAAAGTGTCGAGTTGTCAAAGCAACAGGTACCATCACGAGAAGCACTACAACAGCGAGAGTCATTCACCCTGCAACAACAGCTGAGGTTCCAACAACAACTGCAGCAGAGGGCGGTGCTAGAAGAACAACAGCGTCGGCAACAGATCGTCCAACAACGACAACTACAACAACAACAACAACAGCAGCAGCAGCAACTGCAACAACAACAACAACAACAACTGCAGCAGCAACAACAACAACAACAACAACAACAACAACTGCAACAACAACAACAACAGCAGCAGCAACTGCAACAACAACAACAGCAGCAGCAGCAGCAGCAACGACAGCGACAACAGCAGCAACAGCAGCAGCAACTGTTGCAGCAACAAAGAACAGTAGTCTTCCAGCCACAGCCACAGCCACAGCAGCAGCAACAACTGCAATTACAACCTGTCCAAGTTCAGCCGCAACAGCAACCCAACCGATTTGTGCAACAACAGCGACTTCCGTTTGGTGACGGCCCGTTGACGCTTCTACCTCAGTTTGTCCAGCAGCAACAGCAACAGGCGCGAGTGCTTAGGCAACCACAATCACAGTCTTTCGGTTACGGGTTGTCGGTACCCAGACTTCCAGGAGATCTGGACGTGGTGTACAAGGTGCTGGCTTTGAACCACGAAGGCAGAAACAACAACGTGATTGGACCTCAGCCGTTGTTGTTCTGATCGGCAATTATAGTGTCATATAATGTTATTGTTATTTTATCATCGCCTAAGTATTATTGTTTTTTATTTAAAAAATTATTTTTAGTCAAGTCGCATTTGTCCCACACCGCTTACAGAGCCATATCCAGAATGAGAATATTTAATAATGATATAACGTAATATTATAATAGCACTAGCTCGTGATTTAATATTATTAAATTGTTTATTATTGTTAAAATACTTCGAAAATGAGATTTAATATTACCATACAAATTATAATATTATTATCGTACAAACGTGGTTTTTGTTTGTAATTAACCAGAATACTTTACTTTTTTAAGGGCATTATATTTTTTCTTTACAGTCATCAAATGTTTTTTAAATAATATGATTGTCTTATTGCCTATATTATATTTTTTCTTTATTGATCATCGTAACCGGACGAACTACATTATAATATGTAGGTAATAGGTATGTAGTATTAGCATAATAATTATTAATATAATATTTTTTATGTGCTCGTGTTTTTATTAAATATCGTATATTTTATAGTTTTTAAATGTTTAATTAATTAATATTATTCTCCTCGAAAGTAGATTCATATTGTATTCTAAGGTATTTATAGCTTAATATAAGTTGTTATTTGCGAGTAAATGTGCACACAATGTATGTATATTTATGTGTTTAGCATCTATACTTTCATGCAACTGTAAAATTTCCGTTAAATTTTATATAATTATTAGCTTATCATTCTCCTCTAAATTCTAAATATGCAAGTTTCTCTTGTTGTAGGTACGTATTTATGTATTATAATATTATTTGTGTTATTCTTATAATTTTATATTTTTATAATTATATTATACAAAACAATCTATGACCAAATTAACAAACTAGCATAACTTAAACATACAACCATTATAATAAGTATTTAGAATTGAGTTTTTTAAAATGTAATCAAAAATAATTATAATAATTATGCATAATATCAAACTATAAATACTAAAAATAAATGTTATGTACTTATATTATATTATGTATATATTTTTTTGTTTTTTACTGCCTTATCTTTTGTGCCATTTAATAAAAAATTAATAATTCATAGAAATGTAATTCCCTACGTTTTAGTATATTTAACTTATAGGTTAGGTTAGGTTTTATGTTAGGTGCTCTGCATAATATAATTTATAGACTATGTATTATATAAGCTATATAGCTTATATAGTTTTCAAAAAAAATGTAGGTAGTGGTGATGATGAATAGCTCAGGAGCAGTCTAAACTCTTCTCCCAAATAACACGCTGCACTTATTTAGGTACTTAAATATGGTCATTTAAAAAAAATTTATAATTGTTCACAAAATACCTTTATTTATTTATAATCAAACAAAATGTATGTAGAATATATGCGTAGAAATACAATCAAGTCAGTTGAAAATTAAAAACTTTTCAGTACAAGTTTAAACATATTTATGCTTTTAAAAAAATAAACCCGAGACAAATAACTAATAAGTTTATCGAACTCCATTAATAAGTAAGTTACTAAACATTTAGTTGGGTACATATAAATGTAGGTACCTTATCGGAAAAAATTATTATTATAATTTATAGATAGTTTCAGCCGATAACATCGTAATCTCCGAATTTTTAATGGCGAAATGGAAAAACTCACGTTACGTTTCCAAAAGGGCCAATCTTAGTTCTAAATTTTTAACAGATAGGTACTTCACACTGTGCTTATAAAAAATAACCAGAAAAAGATAAAATTACGTTCTACGACGTATTGCAGTAAATGTTTATCAGCAATATTGTTCTGTCACATATTTTTTTCTACTAGTCAGATGTCACCACTGGTGTACCTATTCCTATTTCGTCATAGTTTACTTTTTTGATGACAAGTATTGGATCTCTAAAACTATACTCGTAATCTGCTTTGTAGTGCGTTCTTTAAAAAAAAAAAAAATGAATTCGTTCGATATTTTCGGAGTTTAATAGATAGGTACTTGGAAAATACCAAACAAAAATTTAAGTTGAAAATAAATAATTATATACACACACAATACGTTTTTAAAAATGTGTTATGGAGAAAGCTTTTTAAGGTGGGAGGACTGAGTGCGCTCGCATCCTTTGACACTTCAAACCCACACTCGTGAGTCGTGTGTGATGCGTCGAATCGTTTAAATTAAAATCGGAAATCTGAAGTTCAATAAAAATATAAAACAATAATGGCAGCGCTATCTATTAACAAAATTACCTACACGAACGATTTACGAAACTCCTATCGTGTTCCAGATTGTCAGTCAGTTATTGCCTATGATTAAATAAGTATATTCAATATCCTCATTTATTTGATTTGGTGACATGAAAATATTATAACTCATATAACTTCTAGTTAAACATAGATAACAATTACTGTACTATTTTAAAAATTTTATTTGTTAGAGCAGTGGTTGTGGTTCTTAAATTTTTTTTTCGGTGTGCCCTTTATTGGATTAAATTCAGTCACGGTGCCCTGTCGTGAATATCACGAAAAATATAAATAAAAAAAACCAACACTTAATCTTATTGATAATTAGTTTTTATAATTTTACTGAATATAAACTATAAAGTATATAGCCGACTTAAAAATAATACATTTTTATATTTAAAAAAAAAATAATGATAAAATATTATTAAGAATATTTTTACATTTTATGGAATTTATGTGGTTATTATTGATTCTTAATCAGAATACCTACATGAAATAATTTTTCTTACAAAAATACAAGATTTAATTTAAAATTAATAAAAATTACAATAAATTATAATTAATTTTTAATGTGTTACGGGATCGTGATGCACAGTTTGGGAACTGCTGTGTTAGAGTAATAAAAACCATAGATTAAATATACAATTTTATTAAAAGGACGTTAAACCCGCATGTGTTGTCTCTGTCTTACTAACGTAGGTACACCATAGCAAATCTGTGTTCAGCACTTCAGCAGAACACATTTTGTGATGTTACCTTTAATATTAGACTAAATTTACGTATTATCCAAAGTGTATAGTCTTCATGGGTACACCTTGATATTATCATATTTAAAGGTGACAACATTATCTAGGAAATGTCATATTGATAACATAATTTCAATGTGAGTTATGAACATTTTAAAGTTGTAATATTTTACAGTTGTAACTCACTTTAAATTTTAAAATGATAATATCCATAACAGCGTAATAAAATATAAATTACATTTCCTAGGTAATATTTTTACTTTTAAATTTGACGATAGGTAAATTTACTCTAATATTAAAGCTAAAATAAAAAAATGTGTTCTGCTATATGCGGGACGCGGGTGTATAACATTCTCTTATCTATGTAAAAACTGAAAAAGTAACTCTTTAGTTAGTCTTTATAAATTACGAAAAACTATTATTTGTACACACTCTAGTGGATAAAATGTATCTACCTACCTAACTGTCGTTGTACATGTGGATCAACATTATTCGGTAGAGAGCAACACACATTACTGTTATGTTATATTACTTAATACATTTTTTTATATAACATTGGAAATTGGCTGAATAAGCATGTACTGATGTACTAATGCATGGAAAATTGTCCAAGTGACCAACTACTTATGTAATTTAATATATAAAAAATTTAAATAATATTTAATAATTATTATGAAAATAATTTTAAAGAAATAAAAAAAACACCTGTATATATTATGTACAGAACTAACATTAATTTTTCTTTATTACTTATTTATAAACCATAACCTAGATATTAAAATATACAATAATATATGAATAGCAGCATTCTATAGTTATTAATTGAGAGTTGTAATTAGTTATGATAAATTATCATTATCAAATATCAATATTAATTGTTTAAAAATTGTTTTGTCTAATAATTAATTTTTATGTTCTAAATATGCAGGTGTAATAGGCAATAACCAAATGTTATTTTATAAACTAGATTAGTAGATTTAATGAATAAAAAAATATTTTGGAACCTGGTTCACCTGAATATAACACTCTCTTAAATGACTATAATCATTAATTAATAAACAATTTGTATATTTTTTTTATCTTTTATTTAGATTTATTAATCATAAGAAACATACGTTTGTTTGAATATAAATCTAAAATACAGATACAAAGGTAATTTTATTACAAAAATAAGTATTAAGTATATATAATATTATATAGGTATATTCTTAAAATTATTTATAAAATAAAGTTAATTTTCTTTTAATCTCAATTACCTTTCAAAGTCAACAGAAAAATGTATTCAAATTAAAACTTACATGCAAAAGTAATACAAATAAATAGGTACTCACTAATTAACTAGATATTGTTTAATAAAATATTTGTTAAAATATACATTTAGCCTTTATTTACTCAAATATATTACCTATATAAAGCATTTTTTTCTTTACTTAAAATTAAAACTTGAATCTAAATTGATCAGATGGTAGAAAATGTGATTCATTAGGTAGGGTAAAATCATTAGATGCACTGGATGTTGCTTCATTTATAAATATATTCTTATTAGTTTTAGTTTTCTTAGATGATTCACTTTGTGAAGGTTGAAACACAAAATTTCCTATAAAATTAATACAAATTTTAATAATACATTCAATATAAGTAGATGATGCATAATTGAAATTTTATAAAAACAATGGAACTCGTTTTAAATAAATTAATTGGTTATATTAGTTAATAAAATATAACTATTGACTACCTATAAAAAACAATAATTAATTACACTACAATATAAGAGTTTTAGGTATTACTATATAAAGTAATTATATTATTCAACATTTATAGTAGGTACCTAATTTTTTTACTTCTTATAAAAACTTTTAACATCAGTAAAATATTTTTTTATTTTAACAATTTGATGTTATTTCATGATTAAAAAAATATATAGGTACCTATAGTAAATTAAACTCAAAAATATATTTTAAAAATGTTATAAAATAATAAGACATAAAAATGTGTTATTTTATATTTATATATTGACTGACCTGATTGTTTTGCTACTTTTAATACTTGAAAATTTGATTCAGGAGTTATATCTGAGTTACCTAAAATTTTGTAATTTTTTTTTTTTAATAACAGTTTAATGTAAATAATATTATAATATATTATTATATAGTGTAATAACTTACTATTAAAAGACTTAGTAAAATGACATTGTACATTATCTTGATGTTGACTAATATCATAAGAATTTCCAAATAAATCAGATAAGTCTGACCCCTAAAAAATACCAACATTAGTTATTAAAAAAAATTAATTTAATAACTTACTTACACAAAAACTACTGTCTCCACTATTTTGAGATATCGGTTCTGCACAAAAGTTCCAAAATGAATCTATTAAAATATAAAAATTAAGAAAAATATTATTTTCTGTATAGTATATACTTAATAATTACAACTATTTTTTTTAAAATTTTTTTTCAATACAGTATTATTTATAGGTAAGCACCAAAGCTTATCAATTGATAGTTATAACATATTGATTAAATATTATTTCATAAAAAATATATAAAACGAAAAAATTAACTATAGTAAGAAAAAATGATGCACAGACCGGATAATTTTTTATTTTGATTATCAGATACATTTTCTTGCACTTGTGATAAATCATCAAATATGTTAATACTTTCAGAATCAATATTTTTTAAATTTGAGTGTTCCATAAAATTTAAATCATTTAGTTTTAGTAACTGGTCTTCATTAGTCAGATGACAATCTTTATTATAGTGATTTTTATTGTTCATTGATAAATTCAATGATTTAACTTTTTCTTGATTAAAATTGTTATCTATATTTATGATCTGAGAGGAAAAAATAATATAAAATAATAGTTTTAAAATTATAATATACAATTAAGATAAAAAGGATATAATATATAATATATATAAATTAATTGGAACTTAGAATATGGTTAGTCATCTCAATTAAATTTAAAAAAAAAATAAAAAAAATTTGTTTTAATTTATAAAAAATTAAATATTTATTTAAGTTACAATATTCTAAAGATTTTTCAGAAATCATACTTCTTATGCATTGAAATCGATTCAAATTATATTGCAATTTTGGATTCATCATATTATGTAGGTAGATCTAAAAATTTCAAGAAATTCCTAACTCATTTACCATTCAAAATAATTAAAAAAATTAATTATTAATGAATAATAATTATTTAATATTTATTCTTACTTCTTATTATTTTATTTTTTAATTATTTTATAATAGATATAATTTTAGGAATCAATGAAACTATTTATATTTTATTCCAGAATGATTTCCAAAAATGTGGGATTTGGGACTAATTGGTTTCTCAAATTCATGTTTTACATATTTTAAAAATAATTTATTTAGCAGTATAAATTTCTTTATAAATATAAATTTAAAATGTTTTTCTTCTTTTAATATTTTCACTCAATCTCGATACAACTTCCATAATTACATTAAATGCATAAGTAAACAATATTTGTATTTATTATTTTGTAGGTATATAAAAATATTTAAATATAAATTTAAAATTAACAAACAACTAGTTCAAAGTAGTTATTGCAATTCAATCTGTTTTGATAAACTTTATAACAATATATCTAGGTACTAAAAACCTACATTTTAAATTATTATTGGGTGTATTCACACATATATATATATATATATATATATATATTTAATTAAAAATATCTACCTTATTTATTTTCATTTTACTTGATTGAATAATTTTTGGCTTCATTATACTTGTATCTTGCTCAGAATTATTTGGTTTTTTAAATTCAGTATCTGACAGTACATCAATAGTTTTAGATTTATTAGTATAGGAATTTAGATCACTATCATTATCCATATTATCTTTATTCTCAAAATTAATCTCTTTTGATTCTATTACATCTTTTTTTGTAAATTGAATAGTACTCTCCTCTACATTTTCCACATTAAGAATATTTTTTAACTTTGAAGAGTTTTTAAGTGTATTTAGGTTTTCGCAAGTATTGACATTCTGATCATTTGTTTCCAGTGATATTTTATCCTCAGAAGATAAAAAAAAAGTTACATTTTTTTTCGGTTTACTTAGTTTTGAATTCTGAATATTTATATCATCTTTATCATAAATACAATTAGCATGATTAAAATTATTGGAATTTGTTAAATTAAGTTTTAGATCTTGGTTCAATGAATTAAGTTTCATATTGAAAACATTGGAGTCAAATGTGCTAGGAGTATGTGACCAAAATAATAATTTATTAACTTTCTGAAAATTAAATGTCATAATATTAGTTTAATAACATCTTAGTTTTAATAAATATTTGTTTTACCTTATTTTGGGATTCAAGAAGTATATTTTTCATAGAACATTTTTCATTATATTCTGCATTCAATTCTCTAAAATATAATTGTATAATCGAATAATAATGTATTTATTATAAGTAGCTATACTTACCTATAATAGGTAGCTATATATCTAAAATAATCATAATTTTATCACAAAATTGAATAAAAAAACAAAGTATTTACCTTAAAAGAGTTTTGCAGTTTTCTTCTCGCTTATTTAAAGATAGCATTTCAATATAAACTTTGGCATATTCGACAATAACATGGTTCCGTGTTTCATCTATAATAATGTAATTTGAATAAATATAATAACTAATTTTAAAATAATGTATAAAACTAGAAGGTACTTTCTATCTGATGATATTTTTATTAAAATAAAAAAAACTAATCTATTTCCAGAAAAATTAAACAATAAGCAATAAATTGTTTGACTACATAAATGCAATGCAATTACCATTTTCATTTGTAGCTTTATCAATCTTTTCAACTAAATTTTGAAGATTTATCAACAACTCTTCATATTCTAATTTTGTGTTTTTTAGTTCAGAGTCAGCAATTTTTATTAATTTAACTTCAGGTATATTATTTAGTCGTGCCTAAATAGTTAACTAAATTTGTATTTTCTACTTATAGAAACATGTATCTACTATTCATGAATATCAACATGATATTTCATCAATTAATTTCTAAAATATTTCTTTGGATAAATTAGATTAACTTTGTAGAAACTTCATCATAGGTAAAACTACAGGTTAAGCTAGTCAGGCCATGGCCTGAATTAATTACAACAAGTTAATGGCATCAGAAATGATAATACAGATGAGGTTTATAATATATTTTATAAAAAAATTGTATTAAAAAAAAAAAATTAAAATACAATTTTTGTAGTTATTTTCCCTAAATGTAATGACGGAAACAATAATTATATATTTTTATCACTATCTGCAATAATAATTCATATTAAAGGACACATAATATTAGCTTCTTCTACGTGATGTAATTATTAATAAATTATAAGAAATAAGAATAGGTTTATAAAATATAATAAAAATTATTTTTAGGTATTTTTATTCTATTTTATTTATTTATCTCAATCTATTAAGTACTTGTTCGATTAAAGAGGAATTAGTACAATTTGTTTTCCTTAAATATACGTATGGATATACTTTATTTATTTAACTTGTATTATTTAACTAATAAGAAGAGTGGCAGTAACAATATTTACTGGCAGTATTGTCATTGCAATAACACAATATCCAATTACATATAATAATAATAGGTACTGCAAATAGGCTGTGGCATAATAATTATTTGTTTATTTTCATGGAATTCAATATAAAACTTGAATAAATTGTATTATAAAAATACTAATATTTAAGTGGAAATAATAATATATAAAACAAAGTGCAAAGTATTAATTGTACAAATTTTAGGCAAGTTCTTTCATAACATTAAAAAATATATACAAATTTGAATAGCTAATATTTATAAATATTTATATTTTATTTTTATAGAAAGGGGAAATTTTAAAATATTTTGGTCTATCCTTACAGAAATGTCTTGTTTTGCCTATGGATTTCATAAATTATATATTTTTGTGTTGTTTATTTATAGAACATGCATATTATGAAATTCATAAATAGTAATTAAGAACAATTTATTATTTTTCAGGACGAATAAATTGGTCAAATTTAAATAGACCATCTGTTTAAGCCGTGTATCAAGTATAATTTTAAAACCTAAATTACCAAAACACTATTAGGTATATTATTTTTTTATAAAATATTAAAAAAACAATTTTTAACCTCTTCTTTTTGCCACAATTCCATTTTTATAAACAGTTGTAATTCATATTCACATTTTGATTTATTTAGTATGAATTCTTTCTTTTTATATTGCATTTCTAGATAAGCTAATGTTTCATTAAGAGAGAAAATAATGTTGTCAATACTGAAAAATAATAAAATATAAAATTATTAATTTGTATTCTGTATTAAATATAACACTTTCCCAAGCAGAATTTTTATAATGTAAAAATAAAATATTTTTAATGACATTTCAATAATACATAAATGTAAATTATTGTAATATGGTATGTTACCACCTCACTATATTTTCTTTAACTTCATCTATTCTTGACTTAGTATCATGTAGTTGTTTTTCAATCCATTCATTTTCTAAAGTGACTTGTTCAGTAGAATGTTTGATTTCTTTAATACTGTTTACTTTTACTAAAACATGTATTTTAAGTGACAATAATATTGCAGTGTACAGTTGGTTATATTTAACTATGGAACTGATTTTTAATAATAAAATAAATATAAGGAAATAATATACTAGGTAACAAGTTATTAAACCCTCAATTAAACCTAACCTAACTTATATAGATATACTGTAGACTTTGTTGAAATTTGTTATTGGAAGGACTAATTAATAATTTTGGATTACTAAGAGTTTGAATTGCTAAGATGTTCAAAATAAATACTAGAGAACATAAATTTAATTAGTGATTCAAATGAAAAATGAAACAAGTAGGTATTACAGTCCTTACAGTGTGTACATAAATATATAAATATAATATAGGTATGATAATTTTTATAAATACAAAATGATTTATTGTAGTTTTTAAATGCATTATATTTATAAACACATCTAGAATTTTTAAGGACAATTGGATATATTTTATTATGCTTTATTAAATTTTTGAACTAATAGGTTGTAAAAATTCAACCAAAAATATATAGGTATTTTATATTTATTAAATATTTGTTTTATTATTATTAAAAAACAAATAAATATTAAGTAATTGTGAATGGGTTATAACTTATAAACAATATATATATCATTAATATCTAAATGTATATTATTGATCATTATTCAATCATAATAAAATACTATATATAATAAATACTAATTTTGATATAAGACTAAATTTATTTTTGGAGAGAAAAAATTAAATTTTAACTATGTTGAAACTCACAACGACACATTTTTTCAATTCTCCAGAGTTCAATACTACTTTCATAAAAAGTCAAATTGAATTTACTCAGATCATTGAGCATACTCGTATCATTTACATCATAACTTGACATTTTTATCTGAATCTGAAAATAATACTGATTACTAGCAAGTAGCGAATGTATAACTGTAGGTATAATATTTACAATGTGTATGGCGCAACATTTAATAATTCAACGATAAATGTTAAAATAACGAATATTACTATCAACCAAAGAGTATGATAATTTAACTACATACTATGTAATTGTTAATGTACACCGCAATATGTATCTATTGTATCTGTATTTTTATAAGCACTAGACACTAACAGCTAATTACTTACTAATTGCTGTCACGCAGTCGTATTCTTAGTTCTTACTGTTAAATATATTATAATATAAGTTCACAAGTCAAAATACCGTAGTAGTGTACTACAATCGTACTTGTACTAAGCTCTTAATTATAAACATTTAATAAAAGATTTTTTAAGTTAAAAATAAATATTGTGGGGATTGTATAATACTATATTATCTTATTATAATTATTATATAAACATTATAAACCACTACTAATCAGTAACCTGTGCAAAGTGCGTTAAAGGCGGGTTTCCACTGCATACGTGTACGTGTATAAAAATACTTGTCTGTGATTGGTTGGTAATTGGTATAGATGGTAAGCTTGTGGTATACCAGAAAGTTTATACGTTCTAACCAATCATAGAAAAGTATTTTTATACATGTACCATAGAGAATGGCATGTACAGCACGTACATGTATGTATTAGAAACCCGCCTTTTCCAATGCAGCATTGATAAATAATGTTGGTAACAGCACGCAGCGCTCTACTAAAAATGGGTACCTAAGTTGCAAATCTGCAATACTTTAAATCTTAATAATAAATAAAAATTTGAATATTTTTTATTCAAATAAAAGTATTTGGCTAATCTATACCTGATCGCACTTTGCAGAGGTCACTAATCAGACACTATTCTAATATTCTATACTTCTGTAGCATATCAGTACAGCCAGCGAAACTAGGCGGGTGACCGTCGCGCACCTGGTGGCAAATTTCTTACAAATGAATTTCTTAGCTACTATAAGTGTTTTCTCACGTAAAAATAATTTTAAAACGCAGAAGTCGTTATCAAAACTAGTCATTTAAAATCACGATTAACGATAATACTGGTTACACATCGAAGTTGTAAAACGCGACTCGAAAAGCGCGATTGTAAATGTACTGACTAGTAGCACTATCTAGTGGTCTTCTCAAGTTATTTTAACCGCGTAAATTGATCAACCATAAAAACTTAGTGTCTACTAAGTACTATAAATAGTAACTACTATTTACTATTAATATTAAAACAGTACTACTCATTAACTTTAGTCTTTAAGACACTTAACAAGATGACTTGTTGTATAAAAAGGCCCCACGAAATTTCCAAAATAACATTTGGAATACCTAAAGACGAAGAAGAAAAAAAAATTGGAAGTAGCTTTAGGTGTAGTATTTAAAAAATCAAATCGGGTTTGTTCAAATCACTTTTATAAAGAATACATAAATAGTGCATGGACGTCAGGTTCCACAAACCCATTAACAGTAAGCTATTATGTCTAATTTAAATATTTTTATTGTTTATAGGTACCTAATAAAATATCAATA
>VUJU01004727.1:1915-17139 GCA_009835225.1 Aphis craccivora
CATAATGATTTTCGTTGTGTACTTTTCTACACACCGACCGATCTGTTCAAATTATATTTATATGTATAAAAAGCACTCAACAGAAGTGGGCAGAGTCGCCGAGCAAGTCCCGTGAGTGCTAGTGTGTGGGACTGGGACATGTGTATATGTGTATGAACTTAAACTAATGGACAAAGAGGTAACTCCAATAGAAAAAAAATTATAACTCAAATACAAAAGTAAATAATGTAGTATAGGTAATAAAACTAGTATAATAAGATTACGGTCCTATTGGCCCAACGAAATAGGACCGATTACAATACGGCAATTCGCGCGCGTATAATACATGTATACATATATATACCTACTCGTAATATAAAAATAGTGATGATTATTAGTGCCTATAGCAATATATAAAAAAAATAGTAGTGAAAAGTGGCAATTAGTGCACACAAGAATATTAAAACTGCAACGCGATCAGCTTACTCGATGTCTCAAAAACAAAAAAACAACACTTTTTAATAATAATTATCGTGGACGACCGGTTGGTTCCACGACGGTGATATGAACGTTATGGTTCTAACTGACAAGGTATAAAACAATAAACTTGTACAAAAATAATATTGTACACGACAAACGATATCACGTCGTTGAGTTATTGACATATTATACCTATAACTCACATTGATAAAATAATAATAATTAAACAAATATAATGCTATAATAATACATTTTAATATATTACAAAATAGACAATAGTTAATAGATAAAAGATAAATACAGGATAACAGCGTCTCTAACTTCCATTCCGGTCAGAATTCAAGGATCATTTAAACTATCAATAACCAGTCATAAAATTGGTCTAATAACGTGTTGGAAAAACTATCTGATAGTTTGAGTTTGCATTACAGGCAAGTTGGATCGGATAAATTCTACTGCGCACGTTCCCTACAGTTCTATGATAGTTTGACCGCGTGTTTGTACAAACCTATTATATAATATTATGTGTGTGTGCCAATAGGTCAGTACTGAAGTATGAGCCTCATATCTGGCTACTGCAAACGTAGAGAGGGGGCAATTCGAAATTAGGCCGATAACTGATGAACGTCGACAATATTTGCGTTATGATATTATATATAGGTTACATATTATATTAAAATTATACTTAGAATTTATAAAATACTGCAAACAGAAAAGAAAGATATCGATATAAATAAGAAAAATATCGAACAAAATTGTTAATGGTATTTTTTAATAATTTGCGGCTCAAACAGAGCTAAATTGATGAAAATAAGATTTCCTATCTCAAGTTATGTTAATTAAAGAATTAAATTAATATTTAGATCACACAATGAATATTGTGTGTCTTTCTACATAACAGTATATTATTTTTTCAGGAATAAACATAACTAAAATTATATTATTATTATATTAAATTATTTTTTATTAAAAATCATGTTTATAAATATTATAATCTATGAAACCATTAATTAACAAATAATACATTTTAAAACTATTTTTAATATGAAATTAGTAGATTATTTTTTTATCTATCAAAAAGAAAATCTATTTCAACAATCAATTTAATTAGTAAAAAATGTATAAAAAAATTATATTTTTTAACAAGAAAAATTATTTTTATTGTTGTTATTACTACTATTCCAAATATAAGCTCTATCGAAATATATTTTACCTTAAAATCCAACACTTTAAGATACATATTTATACAAATTACTCGTTTTACTTACCTATGCAATTTTTAAGATCCATTCTCACTTATTTAATTAGAGAACTAAAAAAAATACTAAAACAGATACTGTACCTACATACATTTATGATAACATTTTTGTTGTTTATACAATTATTATTATACTAATGATACTATTCTGTGATAATACTAATCGACTACATTAAAACACAGATTTCGATATAGAACTAATTGAAGCCTGGTTTTTCGGTTGGCATTATATTATATAGTATTTTGTATAGTTAATATTAATTATTTTGTACTTTATTTTATGATTTTTAAATCTGTTGTTTAAAAAAATATGTATATATTTTATATGAATCATTTTACATTTATTAATTTTATAACGATATATTATCATTAAAAACGATGTCAATTCCCAATACATTTTGTATAATAAATGTAATGTTCTTCTAACCGACAAAATGTTGGAAACTAATACGCGAGCTACATTGTTAATAATATAATTAGTAATATAGAAGTACCTTATCTATTTAGTATAGAAGTCTGTATATTAAAACCAATTAACCTACGAATATAATCATAATATAATGTTTCACAGTATGTTCAAATAATAGTTAAGAAATGATAGTTTTTCCATTTAACATTTCTGAATTCTAATTTTCGGATACCTATTAAGAACTATGAAAATCATATAATTGAAATTACTTTTAAAATGCACCCTTCATGTTATGTATTAAACGAATTTATTTTGATTTTTTTTTATTTATTTTTAAACACAAAAAACTATATAGTATAATATATTATATATATAATAGAAAATTTTAATTTTGATTACGTCTATCTTAGAAAAAGAAATTCAAAAATCATAAAAAACTATGAATAGATTTGTATTATGATAATTATATCGCATATTAATATATTAGTAGGTATATTGTTTCAATAATTGTCACACAGATCAAATAATACTATATTTTAATATTGTGATGCACATTTATTAGATATAATTAAGTTACCTTATTAATCATACCAGTTGTTAGTAAAAAGTAGTAAAATTATAATACACTTATACTCGTACAGTTCTTAATAACTAATAATTATGGATGAAATTTTGATGCAAACAAATTTTTTTCTGGTGTTTTGAAACGAAGGCCCGTAAATATAAAATGAGTTTTGGGTGATACTGATTATTTTTAAGTAATTTTTAGATACTGATTACTGAGCGGAGCGATTAATGTATTGATTTTACAATATAATGTGTGTTTTTTTTTGTGTGTCTGTGTACAAGAATACATGTCGAAATAATGCTTCAATTTCAAACTATGGAGGTGGTTTCAAGATAGCAAAGTGAATCTAGTTGGTGCATTGGGGAGGTCATTTTTTGAAATTCCCAATAGTTTTCAAAAGCACCGGGAAAAACGAAAAAAAAATTAAGGAAAAACGGGAATTTTTACGCAAAACCAGTTTTCAAACAAATCGATTTTTTTTATGGTTGTAATTCAAAAACTAATCACTGTAAATACTTGAAAATTTCACAAATTATAAGCGTTTATAGTTCAAATTTTTTTGAAATCTGTCGAAAACGCGAAAAATGTAATTTTGAAGTTGAAAAATCATAAAAAATTTTGTGTTAATAACTATAAGGATTGAAAATACAACAATAAGTTTTCATAAATTTTCCTTCAAGTATCTATAGAGAAAACTCGAAGCATCATTAAAAAAAAATTTTAAGTGCATTTGAATTTTAAATTTTTACGAAATAGAGTAATGATAACGATTTATCCTCAAATAAACGAAAATTTTTATGATTAACGAGAGATTTTTGATAAACTTCCAACAGTACGAATATATATGGCACAACAAGTTATCGTCGACAATAATTTTATCATATAGCTAGACCTCAATAAGTATTACTGATCTATTGATCAACTAGTACGTCCAGAACTAAACAAGTAACAAATACTATAGCAACAATACCATAAAAATAAAATATAAAGCTTTTTTTTTCAATTTTTAAGCTCTAATAAATATTATAATTTAATCGCATTTGTATAGTGCATTTTTGAGTTTTTTAAGTCATTTTTGCATTTTTTTAAGGGTTGTTTTGAGATTCTTTAGGGCATAAAAATCCCAACCCTAGTTATTATGTTCCCTTTTCATCATAAATGAAATAAAGATACTGTTATTATAAGAACACTAAAGGTTGATAAGGTGTAAAAATGGTCAATTAATATTTAAAAAGAGAACTATTTCTTAGTCTGCTAGAAAAATAATCAAAATAATATCACCCCAACCACAGGTTTTTTCTCCTAATATACTAAAATAAAAACCAGAAATAAAATATTATAAATTTTAACAGCAAAAATAAACAAATTAATTACTTACATAAAAAAAAAAAAAAATTGGAAATTAATTGAAAACGGGAAGCTTGCCGATTTCACACTTTCTCAATGATTTGGCTTATTGACTATTGCAGTGGCGCCGAAGTTTTTAAAATGTGAAATGTGGTCGGCCAATTTTAAAACTTCGCGGCTTCAATATCCATTAGCGTAAAAAAAGTATTCAAATTTGGGGTAAGGGGTGTGAAATATACATTTATCCATAGTAAAAGTTATATGATGTTAATATAAAGTGGCCACATTTTTCAAAAAAGAGGTCGGGCCATGGCACGACTTCAACATAGACTCCGGCGCCACTGCAGGACTATTGTTTTCAACGGATCTATGTCTACTTCGTGTCTTCGTGGTGCGTCGCAGCAGTATTTTACGTAAGAACATATTATAATTTTGAATATTACTGGACGTTATTTTTTTGTTTATAAAATATTAAAAATAAAAAATAGTAAAAAATAATATAAAATAATAATAATATAATAATAAATAATATTATATATATTATTATATATAATAATATATATTAATAAATAAATATATATAAATAAATAAATAAATATTAATAATAAAAAAAAATATATATATTATTATTATTATTATTATATTATTAATATTATTAATTAATATTTTTTATTAATATATATTTTATTATTATTATTATATTATATATAATATTTTTTTTAAATATTTCAGTTTGTACTTTTTTTTATTATGATTTATTTTTGTAACATTTATATCATAATAACATAACATATCATACAAAGTGATTATTAGGTATATATTTAATTTAAAATATTCCAATTTTTAAATTTTGTCCTGAAGACTTTTTTTCAGTCTTTTTTTCTGGATACTTTTTTTCCCCGAGACTTTTTTCTATTCCCTGATTATGAGCCATTTAAAAAACAAAAATATATATAATATAATTTGTAACAATATATACAATATATATTTGAATGATACATAAGAGTATAAGACTATCAAAGTTAATCTTATTTGCATATCAAAGATACCCCAACGAATAAGTTCAATTATAAAAAAAAAAACTATTGAAAATTAAGTATATTCAGAGTTACAATTTTCTTTATGGTGTTGTATACAATAGTAATATGTACTTATTTCTCAAAAATACGACTATTTTCTTAATTTTACATAAAGGTTTTATTTAAGACGGTTTTTTTTTTTAATAATGCTTGTCACTTTGTAGATAATATGAAAACAATATATTTTACCAACAAGATACTACGTATGGAACGTTATAAATACAGTAATCCAATCACCAACACTGGAACATGTTTGGTTATGAAAATATGATAACGTATTACAAAATTTATTCGAAAAATCAAAGTTACCCCTCAAAATCAATGTTGCCCCATTTTACGGTATGCGAATTGTTAACTTTTCCACTTTCGTGGATTATTTAGTTTATTAACTAAATCTAATCTTTTAAGTTTTTAATAAATTGAATTACCTACTTGTTTCTGAAAGGTTATGTTCTTGAGCTGGTACTTTAGAGAAGTAATTTTTCGATTTTTCTGATTAATCTGAAAAACGTATGAGTGTATGACTTAAAGAGTTTAAGTATACAATATAATATATTATAGTACATTTATGGTCCTATTTAGCCAGTTATTAACTTATGAATCTATATAATTATAGACTATTAAATTATTATAATATATTTGAATACCTATAAGATCAGTTGACACGATAATTCTTCTCTCCAATCATATGATACGTGCATCGGCTCAAAAATAACTTCATTTATATCACTAAGACTGTATTTGCCCATACAAGTACTTTATTGATCACTTAATTCTTAATTTGTATTCATTTCACACCCAATTTCGAGTGTCCTGAAAAAATCTAATTGAAGATGTATGACTATGTTACATGTGAACATGTTGTGTTCTAAATACAATTAAATTATTTGCCTATTTATTCTAATTTTAAGCTACATATTTATGCTAATACCCTATTCCACAGTACAGCCAATAATGATTAAATTCTTAATAAATGTTTACGTCACAATTATAAAACAACAATTAATATTATCTGATTGTTAATGATTATTAGAGTATTTACTATTTATAATTTATGGGTATTCGTTGATAAAACCCCTGGATTTATTTTATTCTTATAAAAGCATATTTTCTTGGTGTATATACTTCGAGTGTCTGAATTTTCGATCTTCATTGTTAATAATTATTATACTACACAATTACATTTCTTAGTTAGTTACATTAGTTAATATTTATTCATCACTTGTAATACATATAAAAGTTAGTTAATGTTTTTAAAATAAACAATGTAATGATTCTTTAAGTTTAACTTGATAATATTTTTCAATTTTTTTTTACCCCTTACAATTTGTTAATAATTCAATTTTTAAATAAATAGGAACAATCTTAGTGTTTTAAGAGTTGACAATAAATTTAGACATACCTTTTTTACAGTTCTCATCATGACAAAACCTAAATTGCTTGTTGCCATGAGTTCTATCCCAGAACTCGTTATTGAATTACTTCGTAAAAGGTTCGTACCTAATAAAAGTGTACTCAATAACGATTTTTATCTAGGTACTATTTTTATTAATCCTTAGTGGAGAGGTAAATGAATTAGTTTTAATTACATTTCTAAAAAATTCAATTGCTTTCAACTAAGAGGGTGATTTATAGAAAAAAAATGGAAACCGTTATATTTACTCAAAATCAGCTTTCGATCGAATCGATTTTGTTATTTTTCTGTTATTAAAAAATAAATAATCATCGATATAAGATATTTCAACAAAATATTTATACAAGAATTTTATAGATAAAATACAATTTTTTGAATATTTTTTACTTTTTATAAACATTTAAAATTCGAAATTATGAAAATGTAAAGTGTTGTAGTGTTTTTTTTTTAATTTACAAATGATAACATTTTTGTTTGTTAGCTCCAGTTCTTAAAGATTAAATTGTTTTCAAAACAATTAAAAAATATCATATATTTTTATTGGAATTTAAAAAATGGTTAAGTCACAAAAAGTTTTATAAGAGTTATATAACAGAATAACTTATTATAGTATACTTAATAAATATTATGTGCTTATATATTTTAGATTTGAAGTTGAAATATTTGATTTTGAAAACGCTACTAAAAAAGAAATTTTGAATAAAGTACGTGGAAAATTTGGAATATTTTGTTGTGCGTGGACAAAAATTGACGAAGAATTAATTAAAAATGCAGGTTAAAAACGCAACACTAACAGATAAAATACCTTTTGTATTATTGCTAACTGAAGTATTGTATATTTAATAATTATTCATTTTAAAGGCCCGAGTCTAAAGGTAATTAGAACCATGTCTGTTGGATATGATCACGTTGATTTGATTGCAATGAAAAAATATGGTGTACGTTTAGGGTACACGTCAAATATTTCATCTGAAGCAATAGCAGAAACTACAATTGCACTGTTGATAGCAACATCGAGGCGACTCTTCGAAGCAAATCATGCACTGAAAACGTAAATGAATTAACAACATTAAAATTGGGTGTAAGTTGACTAAATCATTTTCTTTTTCTAGAGATGGATGGAAACAATCGCTTTTTTGGATGTGTGGAAGAAGTATAAGAAATTCTGTTGTTGGTATTGTCGGATGTGGCAACATAGGAATATCAATTGCTAAAAAGCTAAACACATTTAACATTTCCCAATTGCTTTATACTAGTAGAGGAGAAAAACCTGAAGGTATCTAAAATTATATTTAGTCATGTTAATATTGTATAATAAGCAAACCTTTAAATTCATAACCAATTAGCCAAAACTCTTGGTGGAAAATTAGTCACAATCGATGAGCTTGTTAAACAAAGTGACTACATAATTGTTTCTGTTGCCCTAAATGAGGATACAAAGTGTATCATTAACCGAAAACGCATTGCCAAAATGAAGTCTCACGCTGTGTTAGTGAACATTGGTCGTGGAGGTTTGACATATTTTAAACTTTCACATTATTACTTTAAACCGGTTTAATATCATTGTTTTGAATTGTTAGAACTTATTGACCAAGGTGCACTTATTGAAGCATTACGAGAAAATAGAATTGGAGGTGTAGGTCTAGACGTCATGACACCAGAACCATTACCGCTTGATAACCCTTTAATGAAAATGACCAATGTTGGTATGTACAATAAAAAAATAATTTAGCCATATTTTTTTATAAAACTTTATTAAATTCAATTTATATAATATAATATGCTAACATACAATATCGAACTTCTAGTATTGTTGCCACACATTGCGAGTGCTTCTATTGAAACTCGAACGGAAATGGCAATAGTCACTGCCAAAAATATAATTGCTGTTTTAGATAACACCTCAATGATAAATGAGCTGCAGCTTTAGCTTATGGTTGTAACATACTAACCAAAATATATTTGGAAATATTTTTATTCGCAAACTTTTCAATACTAAATTTTTTAATTATAATTTAATTGATGGAAAATTCGTAAATATAATATTTTCTTTAATTTTTAATATTAATTGTGAATTTATACACAATAGCCAATTATATGTATACATTTTGAGTGTATGTATCATTATTTATTATAGTATTTTTTTTTTTTATTAATTAATAATACCACAAATTCATGGACTTTAAAATACACTAATAATGTATTTTTATTATGTATAATGTTTATTGTTTATAATTATGATGATGATAATAATAAAAGTTTTAAAACCAATTGCAAGATATGTTGCAAAATATTTCAAATAGGTACCTATTATACCATACTATACACTTAACTAACCGTTAACCGTTTTACAATAATACGATTTCAACAACTCACACAGTCACACTCCTCTCTCAAACTTACGTTTTTGAAACAAACCTACTGTATTTACATAAGCCGAAGCTGAAGTAAAACGATGAATAGTATATTACGTGCAGTACGGTGTCATTAAGTGTAAAATAAAAATGTGCACAAAATTAATCGGACAAGGAGAATTCAGCAGAGATAATATTGTACAGTATATTCTAGTTATTATTACGTACCTAAGTATAGTATCTATACGTTGGTAATCGCCAGATAACTAGAGTGTATATTATTCTGACTGTATGTCAGCGAGCTTATATAGTCTTATTGTTTCAAATAACAGAGGTGTTTCAATAATATGAATATATCATTTATATATCATTTATCTATTTATTGTATTTTTGTTTGTTTGTTCATACTATTATACACCAAATATTACTAAAAAGCATAATTTATACTGTAATATATTATTAATAGTTAAAAAGTGAGATTACAACACGCACGTCTAATCAGTTATTATCAACAGAAGAGTTGCATTAGTATATGAATTTTAAAAACCTCTTTTAAAAATAAGTAGGTATTAAATTTTATTTATTTTATAATAAAATATACTGAAATATAATTCGAAAAATTGTTTGGAACAAAAAGTTTAATAAAATAATTTTTTTTATTCTTCAAATTTCAACGAAATTGCATATTTAAACGATGAATTCAATGATCATTTTTTGTTATAATTTGAAAATATTTTTTGTAGGGGCATAAAACTTTTATGAACATCATGAATTGAATTTTAATTTACGCAGATCTTTCAAAAAATGTAGATTAATTTTAAGATATTACCTAATTATTATATCATGAACACATTATTACGAAAGACGATATTGATTAAAAAGTTAATAACAATGGTATCTATAATAATATGGTATAAATTATATTTATTGTTATTAAAATATCAATAATATAATAAATACAATGTTTTCGATATAGATCGAACCTACAGCAATAATAATAGTTAAATAAATAATTTTAATATTAATATCAAAAAACATACATATTTTATGTATTTAGTGATACATCGGCTAAATATTTCCATTCAAAATCATTTACTTTTAATTTTTTTCTTTATACAGTAATACTGTCATAGAATACAGACCTAACGCAGTGGCCCATTTGACACCTACTATACAACTATACAAATTACGATTAAACGTCAATAATTATATTATCTATGAATACCGTGGTACTTTACTGAGTGTGTATAAAATAATAATTATTAGAAAAAAGTAAATAGGTGTTACGAGAAACATCAATAAGTGATAAACTAATAACCAATCAATGAATCATAGCACAAAGGCAATTTTATAATTAATAATTTATTTTTTATTCTTTTATATTACACGAGTATTAATGTACGGTATTATTATTCTAATACATGTAGTTTTTATTTTATTCACGTTTTTCTTTGTCATTATAGAAATATTTATAAATATGTTTATACACAATTTTTAGACCATAGTAAATTATAAAAATAACTAGTAAAAATGTACTTATAACATCAACCAAAAAGTATTGATACTACGTCAGATTCAGAGCATGGGATTTTAAATGTGGTGTTCGAGCACGGACGCGAGTACGCGACGTATCTAGTCCCAGCGCCGTGTCGGACGGGGAAGCTCCGCGATAAAGTTGCTTCCCCCTCCTCTGCCGTCCATCACCTTACTGTTGGCCGTGGGCTTTTGCCGTCGGCTCTAGTTGTCGTCTTTGCCGAACGGTTGGGCCGGACACACGTTTCTGTCCGCCCACCGTTATTGCGTGTGCCATTGTTGTGTGCCGCCACACCAAGTCTTGTTGTCAATTTGTATAGTCTACGGTTTGGTCAGTACCAGGGTGCGTCAACACAATTGGTGAAATTATTGACAAGTTGGCAATTATTCGGGGCTTTGCTATCCCACGAGCGAGTTCGATTTCCGTATCCTGTTTACTAGAACTTTGTGTCACCGGTCAACTGTGAAGAGGACCACGTGGATCATCCGATGATTTTACATTACGTCAAACCAGGTCGTCTTTTTTACTACCTATTATTTGTTTGTACCTAGTTATATTTATTTTTTTTTTTTTTTATATTCTATCACTATATATTATACATGTGTTATTATTATTTATATATTTGTATTCCCGGGGCGCCCTACTCGTATATTAGGTTCATTATAATTTATTATTACTCAATTTAGTTGGGCTTATTGTTAATATATACCTTTTGATCGGTGTCTTATTATACACCTAAAATGTATTTTATTTTATTTATTATTTTTATTTATTATATCTTTGGTACCCTTCCCTACCCCAGCATCACGCGAGTCGTTGACGCCAACCGCACCATTCGTAGGAGCGGCTCCGGCGCGTACATGTGGTGCTCCTTTATGGCACAAAACGTACTCTGTCCAGTAAATTACCGACTCCGCAGGTGGCATAAATCTATCTTTGAAACGCTCGGAAGCAATTTTAGCATTTTTCTGGTATCTATAAACGTAAAACAGTGAGCAATATATTAATTATTTGTAAAATAATATTAGTACTCAACTTTCATCGTTAACAATTTATTTTCTAAAATAGCGTTTAAAAACTTTTCTTTGGTGACAGATAACAGGTCCATAGATATCGCCATCCCGGAGTCAACCAGATTGTCAATATTTCTCGGTTGATCGTTGTAAATGGGAAAACCGAGTACAGGCACACCGGCATCCACGGCTTCGTACACTCCAGATATGCCTCGGTGACTGATAAACAGTTTCACTTTGGGATGCACTACATAATAAATTTGGATTACATTATGTTTTGCAGGTAAATCGTAATATGCTAGTCCTATTAATCATGATATTGATTATAGCCATAGCTTAATCTTAATACACCGTACAAAGTATGTCACGTTGTGGAATCCATTTCCTAGTCATCACATTCTTCGGTTTGTCTTTCATATGGCCTTCGTATTTCCACTACACCTTTTGCGGAACCCTAGCAAGCACATTTCGCCACGCGTTCTGAATATTTTCTGATAACGACAGCATTAAAACCATAGAACCGAATGAAAAGCAAATCACTCCGTGAGGTGAGTCATCAATATGAATTCTAAAATGTCCTGTAGATAAGTAAGCCAACTGTATGAAAAATATTTTAAAAATTATAACGCAAGTTCAGTCATTAGTTTCTATGATTTTTTTGTATTATATTTTTTTGTCTTAATGGGTGGGATTAAAATTGTCAATTCATAACCTCTTAAAAAAACACGGAGTTCTTTTTCAATAAGAGAATTTTATCCCTCGTCAAATATTATGGTAAAAATAATAATTTAGAGTGCATAAAAACAATTTATGATCATTATGAAATTACAAATTGTTAGTACATTTTAAAATGTATATAATCATTGATTAAAAATATTTATAATCAACGATATAACTTACTTCAAAATTATAATATCCTATAAAAAAAAAAAACCTATCAAGTGTCCTCCGTAAAATTATCGCTCGATAATAGTGTTAGCAAAACGAAGTAAATTCGTGCGGTTATTACGATGCGTCTTCTTAACCAGCTGTTACTTTTGGTATCGGTTCCGGCCTGGTGAGGTGTATACCGCCGATTTGGACGACGTCCAGCATCAACGGCCTAGCCGGTTCGGTTATGAAATGCGCGTTGGTGAAAATCACCGACAGTTTGACCAGGTCTAAAGCGTCGAACGGTCGGGGATCGGTAAGCCGGCGCTGCAGTTTGGCGTACCACTTGAGCGTCGAACATTAGACGGTCAGCGCGACGTTGGCGAAACGCTCGGTGAAGGTTTTGGGAAAACCGAGGACGGACAGTACGTGGCCCGCAGATGTCGGGTTCGGGACGTGTCCGGTCAACGGACGTTCCAAGTACGTGACAATCGGAAACGATACCACGTACACCGTGGGCACGCGGAGCACGGTGGCCGCGTACCCCGCGCACTCGGACACCAACGGTTCGGTGACGACCAAGTCGAACTTCGGGGCCGCCGCCTTTCCGTTCAAAATGTCAGCCATCAGCCGGTGTCCGTAAATGATGTTGCAACTCGTTATGGTGTAGTCTAGCATGCTCGGAATGGTTTTCCGCATGGACCCGAAATTTTCCATCAGGAACGTCGCATCCATCGCGAGGAACATGACCGCTTCCTCGGACACGTCCACCTCCGTGTACCCAGGACGATCGCCATCCGCGAAAGGCGTAAACACGGTGACCGAGTGACCGCGGTCGGTCAAAGCCCACAACACGGCTAGCATAACGTTCCAATGGCTCTCGCCCGCGATCGACTGTACCGCCAAGATGTTCGCAGCATCGACCGGCGTCCGCTGTACCAGTGCAAGGCATACGCATAACGCAATCGACACAACTGCGAAACTCGACATAGGTTATAATTTTCCCCGTTACTGTGCTCTCTGTGAAACGATATAATTATATGTTACATTAGTTCATAATATAATATGATGTCATGTTAATAATATATTTTATTTTATTTTAATGTTCTATCGAGAAAATACTGTTTTGGCCTCACTATGAGTGAGAACAAATCGTGCGGAGGATGTAATTTATATTATTATTATTATTACTATTATATAAATAACTATACGGCATACGCACGTTAAGTTGTGAAACACGAATCTTCAGACAATGATAATAAAACTGTATAATTGCAAATAATTGTAATGACATTTTTTAAAAAATGATGAATACAACATTTGAATAAAACGAAATCATAAATAAATATTTCAAGTAGGTACATGTATGTATTGTACATATATTTTCATACATTTAATTAGAAAATGCCACTACGTCAAATGCTAACAATGTATTATATATTAAATCAATGGGAACTATTTATGGCCTTGAGTTACAAGAGCTCATAAATTTTTTTTTATAATATTATATTTATATAATATATTACCTATTATTTATTATACCTATATTATATTTTTTTATACCATTTCAATATTCACTGTATATCGACATTTAATAAAAAATGAATGAATTCATGTTTTAAATTTTATTGCGTTGTTTCAAATTGTTATTGTTTAAATATCATAATAATTTACTATACTCTTATACCTACCTATTAAGAAAATACTTATCTTCGACGTATTACGGTGACCCGTGGATGTTGGACTACAAGGAAATGTCGCTTAGTTGCTATCAGTTTTACATCGACGGTCAAAGTTGATCGATAACTTAAATTTACAAGTTCTTATTATAAAACGTGCGATTGAGTAACAATTTAATAATTATACGTACGTGCCCTTCTAGAGTTCTAACGTTATGGTACTGTGCTATAATTTCAGTGAAAAAACCGTCAATACCTAGGTGGAGCTTGACCACCGATGACATAAAACGCATGTACTCAGCTGAAAAATAGCTCCTATTTACACTATTAAAGTGAATAGGACTACTATTGAGTTGGTAACTTATGTCTACAGTACCTTCAATATTTTATACATATTATAATGATTAGATACACAAGAGATAAATAATATCATTAATTTTAGAATATTCTAAAATCAATGTTAACACCTACATGTTATTTATCAGTATAAACTAAATACTGCTACACTTACAATAACCTATTGAGGATACATCTTAGCTAGGTACCTATAGATACTTCTTAATTCAGTTATTAGTTTGGACTGTTACGACCTAACGTTACAATAAAAAGGCTTTTATCAAAGCCAACACATTAATGTTGAACAAAATCCGATGCTGTAAATGTTTCGTAGCCACTTTGTAGCTGTACACAGTTAAGTTTGTTTGTTTATCGTAGAATGTAGATTATCAACAATGATTATAGAGAAAATGCATCGTTTGAATAATGTTCGTGATTCTCTTAAGAGCAGCCCTATCAACGAATACGACTACAGGTGCTAATTATGGTATATATTATACTCGGTAATCGGTAAAAAACGACACGGAAAAAAACGTCAGGTAAAAAACGTCAGGGTAAAAATCGACACGGGTAAAAAACGACATGGAAAAAAACGTCAAAAATGTTTTTTTTTATCTAAAAATCACAATTATTTATTACAAGTATAGAATAGCAGTTATATAAAAAAACAAATTAACAGTATCGTATAGTATATGCTATAGCCTTTAAAAAATTTGGGATATCTCTTTCTCCATTTGCATATTCTTCACATATATTTTTTAATTTATTTTGTAACTCTGCATAAATCTTCGATTTCTTTTTTTTTTGGTAATGTCCCCAACGCACTTTGAGCCAATTCTGTTTCGTCATTTGCCACCTCCAGACGGATTTTCGTTATTAATACCATATACTAGGATGGCAATGT
>VUJU01004728.1:0-10100 GCA_009835225.1 Aphis craccivora
ACAAATTTTAACCACACCAATTACGTTTGAGTTTTCATTCCTAAGTCTTAATAAAGTTTGTGTTCGGTATAATTTTTATTCGTGTGGGAACTTACGTACAGATGTAACTTTTTCCGTGTGGGAACTTACGTATAGGTGTATTTTTTTTCGTGAGGGAACTTACATATGTACCCGCTTACCTGCTATGTTTCGTGTGGGAACTTACTAAACCCCGTTTAAACAATACTTTATTATTACTTTAATTTACTTAAACATATATTTTTAAATTATTTTTTAATCTACGTGTAATACATTTTTATGGCATTTATGTACACAGTTTATATACATATAGATACCTATATAATGAAAGAAGTTCTGTTATCTGTCTATACTCTATAGTCTTTACATATAGGTTTACGTGTAACATACAACCTGCATACTCTATATAGACTAATTTTAAACTCAATTTTTAACTATTTAATTATAATGATTTATAATCTATAAATACAATAGTGAATAAAACCGAGATGGAGTCTGAAGGGTTTTAGCTCCTTTTTTAAACATGTTAAATTTGTATAAATTATATTTATATACGTATTATATTAATCACACACACACTCACACACACACACACATATATATATATATACAAATATTACAATTCAGGTTTATCTTAAAATCCATAAGTTTAAAATATAAAATTGTTAATATTATTATTATAAAATCTTATTTACCTATAATATAATATACAAAATTATTATTACCTATAAGCTATAACCACGAACAAATCTTGTAAATTTATGAAGTTATATTATATCGGTGTTTATTTATCTCGTTAGTTTCAGTGACATCACAATAATTATACGAGTGTTTCATTCTTTATTTTTTAGTAGTTATATAAAATTTAAATTGCAGTATAATTTGACAACTATATTTTACTTTGTAGGTAACCTATTATATACTTTGATCAAATTTTAAACTGCAATTAGTTTTCTTGTACAACTATTGTATAATGAATGATCTACTAAAATACCTAATAAAATTTCATTATATTTTAACCGTATTATAGATATACAGATTTATATTATGAAACCATTGATTATTATTGTTTTTTTTTTTTCAACAAGAATATTTAAAAGTTGTATTGAACAAAAACAATTTCATTTTAGTTTATCCTTTATTATGTATATTAATACCTATATACTTATACCTATTTATACTTTTTATACATATACTATATTATATTTTAATTTTTAGGAAACATTTTTAATACCTCTAATATATAATATTAATATAGGTATAGTTACTTATGACTAATAAGTTTTATATAATACATATAATATAGGTACCTGTAATATATCATAAAGTTTTGCACTCCTAATAAAAAAATGCTATGGTTGCACCCTGCCCATCACATGTATATTTCTAACAACAAGTTTTGCAAATAATAATTTCTATAATTAGAGCTCTATTAACATTAGAAAACATATTTTAATTTTTCATACAAATATATAATATTAATAACCTAATTGTAAAAATTATTAAATAATTTTACTGATTTTGTTGAAAAATAATTTTTTATTTAAAATATGTTCTTAATATTATATAGGTATTATAAATATTTTCTTAATTTCTGTCAACTGAGTTTTTATGAAATAAAGTGTACATTACTATTACTTTAAAGTTATAAATAATAATAATAATTTAAAACAGTTGAAGAACATTTTCATTTATTATTTAATATATACAACAGGTGAAACAAATAATGGAAGAAGCAGTAACTAGGAAGTTTGTACACGAAGAAAGTGGCTCAATTACATCTCTTTGCGGTAGTGTATTTACAATAAACTATTATTTTTTTTATCTAAATAATAAAAATAAAATGCTTTAAATATATATATATATATATATATATATTGTTAGAAATTACAATCTAAATAAATTTAAGTATTAAATTTAAGCTTATATAAACTTGAATTTATTTAGTATCTTTGTACATTTAAAATACTTATTGATATAAACAACTAGATAATTGAAAAAAAATTAAAGTAATCCCTGCTCTTATATAATATATGTAGGGGAAGGCGGGGCAGAACCGTACTACTAACTTCTAAGCATTGTAGAACTTACACAATTTTAAGAATTTGAAATTGGATTGCGTAATTAAATTACAAATATTGTTATAGCTTCAATAATATTTAAGCATTTTTAAATAATTTAACATCGACTTAAAATAAAATGCAAATTTTGACCTACTTAAAAATACGATTTTTCCCCATAGGTGGGGTGATACACAATATCCCCCTTAAAAAATGTTTAATAACACAAATTATTGTTAAAAAATTAATTTTTTATAAAATAATTATGATTTTCATTAACCTATTATATACAAGTATTATGGGCGTTCTCATACATGCAGTGGTGAAGGGGGATATGGAGTAGAGATTAATTTTATAAGGTAGGTAAGTACTGTTATAGTGATTTTCATGTTTAACTGATATTTAGTTTTGATAAATATTTTTATTTTTGACTCATTATTATCATTGTATAGACAGCTTACATAATGGCATACGTTTTTTCCCCTCAGCCAGTATAGGTGGCTTTAAATTAATAGTGTAAAAAGTAAAAACAATCCAATTTTATTAGGTATTAAATAATCTGTACTTATTTTTTCGAATTTAAAACGATTTTTATACAAATCAAAAAAGATAAGGTATGAACAATTTTAATTATGATATATGAAGAAAAATATGTGTATTTTACAATAAACATGTACGGCTTAATAAACATCAAACATTTTTTCTTTCATGACTCAATGTTTAGAAAACCTTACCATACGGTTTGCCTCTCGTACGGAACTACCTCGCTTTCCCTTAATTATATTTAAACCTATATACAGTTTAAAAAATGTAGCTTAAAATCATTTTTTAAATATTTTATGATTAACTATATTTAATCAAAATTAAAAATATAATAAAATTTTACATGTTCTTTACAAAAAGATAGTTTAAAGATAGAGTTTTATACTTCACGACTCACATTCACACCCATCACTACAATCTGTGTTTTGTTATTTTTTATTTTTATATAGAAAAAATGATGTAGTTTTTATATTTGTGCAAAATATAATAACTATATATAGTTATTATGTACCTGTAACATCAAAATTAATTTTTCAGCGGCCGGCATAAATTTCGATTTTAAGTCAAAATGTATAATAGGTACTGTACAACTGTACATACAGCTACCATCATAACTACTTTGTATTATGTCGGTATAAACATTATATAATAAACTTAGCTAATGTTCTAACTTCTAGTCATAATTTATACTGTACCTACCTATTTATATTACAAACTAGTACGTATATAGGTACTAGGTATACTAAGCTGTTGCTGCAGTAGGTTGTAGATATCTAACGTAAATATAATTATGCTTTGTTAATTTTTATTAATACATATATAGTAATTAATTATAAAGTTATACACTTCGAATAATTTAACTAGAGAATTACTAGGAAGTTTGGATAAAAAAAAAATATTACACAATATAATAAATATTAAATTGTTGTATAGCTGCTGTTGAAGCATGTCTATCTCAAGGATTGAGGCGAAGAGCATTGGGATTATTTAAAACTAGTTCAACAACAGCATTATTACATAAAATGGCGAAAAATTTTGAACCTGCCTCCATAATTAGTCAGAAGGTTCAGGAAATGGAAAACATAGACCCAAATAAGTAAATATCTATTTTTTCTTTAATGTTATATTTTTAATATTTTTTAACTCTATTTAGTTTTATTAATTTAGATTTAAGTATTTACAGTTATAATATTTAGATGCTTTAGAGCTTTAGAATTAAGGAGAAACATCGTTATGGTAAATAAATTATACATAGGTACAAAAAAAAAAAAAAACGCTGCAATAATACATTGTTGTAATTTTATTTTTTGTCAATTTCAGGTCAATATTTTTCAATATTTTACTATATGACTTATTTTTATCTAAACAAAAAATACTTTCTGGAACGGATATTGTATTATTAGTGATTTTCAGTTACATTGTAATTAATACGCATATGTTTTTTTTTCATTATTTATAATTCAATAATAATAATAATTAATAAACAATATTTGGTAGTTGGTAAATAATAGTAATATAATATATTAATAATATAACATTTTATAAAATTAATTTTAATACAAAAAACTATACAGACTATAATATCATAATAGTGATTTATCATAAACTCATAAGTTATAACTCATCATATTTTATTATCGCTTATAATTTATATGTTATCAATTGTTATAAATTTGCTAGTCACCCAAATAACTCAATAAAATAATGATTAAGTACTTCCGTTTTCTTAATCATACATATCATTTATAGATTATAAATCATATTACACAGTCGGACAGTCGTAATTAAAATCTAAATTATATTCGTGCATTGTAACAGTTAGGAGCGAATAAGGCTATTTTATGTTGTCAGGAATTAATTTAAGGGCCAAACATTTTTTCACTCGAAATGCATTTATATAAAACAATAAGTGAGTATGTTCTTACTTTCATATTGTTTTAATTTTTTATAAAAGTATTCAGTCGTAATTAATACATTAATTTTTTTATAGATCACCTTAAGCAGCAACCTCATCGATAATATCATTAATGTTAATTTAAGTTAACATTTATTTTTCAATACTCATTATTCATTAACATAATTAAGCTTTCTCAACGATCTTGTGACATTGAAAAGTTTTTGTAATCGACGGTATTTTCACTTCTTTACCTGCAGTTGTAGTATTCTAAAAATATACGATATTACAACATCATTTTATTAATATGATATAGTATAGAATATAAATAATATTATGAGTAGAGTAGAATTCTCTATCAAGGCACTCTAATTTTGAGTATATTATATTTATTAATCATTATCCATAATATACATAACATACTATAGAAAACGTATTGCAATTATACATATGTATTATTAACGAAAAGCCGTAAACAGTAGGTATTTATTTCATGATTAATAATTTACCAAATACCTGCAATAAAATAAACTGTTACCAAATTGTATATAGTTCAATATTATAATTTTAAGTAGAGCTTGGGGATTTTAAAGCATATTCTTATTTTTCTTGTATAAATGTTTTTTTTTTTTTTTTTGCTTTTACAGTAGTTATTTTAGCTGTAGAATTTTTATATGTTTATTATATGCTACAACTACTATAGTAATAATAAAAAATTGAATTAATAAGAAACGTAAAAACTCAGAATGCGAACTCGGGACTAAATATTTATATTGAATTATTATTATTTTCGTTATCGGCTTGTTTATTAAATGTATTAAAGTTTATTGAACGTATAGATTTTTAAAATAATTGTGTGCTTTTTTATATGCATATTATGTTTTAAAATTCTAACCCTATTAATTAGTAATAAGAATAACGTTTAAAACATAAAATACCGTGTTTTAACTGGGGGTCCCATTATTTTAAGTTGGAAAATTTTGATTTATCGATTGGCCTATCCGCCTCTGCATTGTAAGACGCCATTGATACACGCCAATAACTAATAAAACTATATAAAACCAATGTACCTATTCATCATTCCACTTTGTACTTTTTTTAATACTTTATTCTATAGTATTATTCGTGGTTTTTAATAAAAAATTGTATGGTTTCTACTAAAATATTTTGTTATTTTTTTAAGTTTTCATCAAAATTATTTTTTAAATGTTTTATGTTATAATATCTAATTATAATTTATAATTCTGCATGCTTTTAAAGCCAAAACACTAAATTGATTTAGAATCTTCTGCAGAACTTGAGGACTTTTGGATGTTTTATTATGTACTATAATTATCATATAGGTACATATTCTTATTATATTATTGTTAATCGTTTCTGATTTATGAAATTTTTCTGTACAATAGAAATTATAAAAATAGAAAGAATAATTTTTGATTTACTTATGTATTTTATTTTTTTCTGCAGAATAAAGAAAGATAATAATATATATGTATAGGTTTATTTTATCTTTTTAAGTTCTTACTAATTTTTAAGTTTCATAAATTGGATAAACATATTATATAATATTATTAATTAATGACTTTGAATTGTAAAAGGTATTTTTTTTTAAGTAAAACTCCAAACAACAAAACTAAAAAAAACATTTATTTTTGACAGTATAAAAATTATAACAGTTTTTTTTTTTCAAATATGTTTCTAATGACTTTAATAATAATACTAAAATAAAAAAATTCCGATAAATGAGTGTTACCTTTAAAAGAATCATCCTGTTTATATGTATGATATCTGTATGTTTATTTTTCTATATGTCACTCTTTTTATAGAACTATACAGGATAATTAACTGAGCAATGTCACCTCCATTTTTTATTTAATAATGCATTTATACTAATTCTGATTCTTAAAATGTTTAAGTATATACTTAAAGGCCATATTTTTAAATTCTTGAAAGTATTTGTAGTATTGTCCTGTGGCAATAGGTATAAACATCATATTTTTTGAAGAAATCCACTTTTTACTTAAGTATAATTTATTTAGTGGATATATTATATATACATATATTTTTAAATGTACCTAAATAATGTTGAACTGGTAGTTACTAGTTTATAAGTTATTAAAATATACATTTATATGAAGAATTATAAGCCTTAGTGCCTATTACTTTACAAAAAAATAGAACTTAAATAACTGCATTATATAATAGACGAAAAAAGGGTGAATATTCTTGGTGAATGGTATCCTGCATAATATTAAAATAACATCATATTTCGAATAAGTATACTATATAAATATAAAAATAATTATAATTATTATGTTTTATAATAATTAATAATAAACTAAAAATATATATATATATAATTATTCTTGTTACAAAGTTTTTTTAAATAACATTTTATATTTTACTTGATAAATGCAAGTAATTTAAAATTTTCTATATAGTTATTGAAAATTATATTCTTTTTTTAGTCTATTCTTCGTATTTGTTTTGATAAAGAGACCCTATTTTTCAGACCAATAATTCTAAGACGTGATTCAATGGCCTCGCCAAGAATTTGCCCATCGTGCATTTTAAATAGAAGAGGTTCATTAACTTGGTTATTATTTAGCAATGAAAAGTAAGCCTCAAATTATTATGTACCGAGTTAAAATTTTACATTTTCTTTAAAATAATAAAATGAACTTTATAAATTTACAAGTTTTAGGAATTATAGAAATTATACAGGCATAATTAATATGTTATATCCTTCATAAATAGTATAGTTAAATTACAAAAATATAGCCAGCCTGTGAAAATGCTCTTTTTTATTCAATATTCCATAGTATTTTATAAAACCAGACCATATTTTTCAGATCTGTAGTAGTTTCTCCTTTTAGAAGAAGCAGTAGTTTAACCCCAACACGAATTTGTACATGCACATTAAACCGAAGACGTTCATTGACTTGGTTACTATTTGGCAATGATAAGTAAGCTTAACAAACTTTATATAACAAAAAATAAATAAACATTTATAACTTGTAACTACTATAATAATTAATAACTAATAGGTAACATAAAAATGATAATAAATGCATTATAAAACCTAAACATTTATTATAATTTATCTAGGTGTACTTATATTAATAAAATACATATTTTAGTAACTATATAGTCATATATATAGATGTCTATTTAATATATATACATAAATCGGTTAAATCATGATAAAAGTAGACAGGTGGTCGTGTATAAATGTTATATTATTATGGATCCTAAAAAGATATAATAAACCTATAAATGACTAATTTAAATACATAAATAAAATGTACGTACGGTTTATTGATCATTTTGTGTCTTCTACGTGTACCTATTATTGATTTATATTAACGGGTTTCATCACCCGTAATATTATTGATATTGGCTTTTTTTTATTTACTTTACATAGTTAAATACTTATTTTGTATTTTAATCATGAAATAAATATTGTATTGAGTATACAAATCATAAATGTATTATTATTTATAGGTAATCTAGCTATATCCTGCAGTACGCCTATTTTTATATTATAAAAAAAAATTGTTAAGTTATTATAACCTACTGTCAGTAGGATACTAATAATAAACTAAAATATAATATTTAATTTTTAATTTTTATAATACAACATCTTAATAGATATATACGTAGGTATACTATTTAAATAACTATTCCACTGCAGAAGCGCGGATTTGTAGGTAATAGGAGAAATTCTGTTAAACATTCGATTGGATTTTTTATTATATTATACTTATTTTAATAATACTCGGTCGATCGCAATTGGAGTTCGTCGTAAAATGGGCAAAGGTAGAGGGGTGTTCAAACACCCCCCTACCCCTCGAAATTAAAGATAAAAGAATTTTAAAATAAATATTTTGTGAATTAAACTTAATGTACCTATTATATATCTGGAACAAAACCCCCTTCGAAAATATTTCCTACCTAGGCTAATGGTCAGAGCAAACTAGATGTCGACGAACTGGGAATACACCCAGAATGTTACATAAAATGTGTCAGATAACTTAAGAGAACCCTTTTATCCGTTAGCTCCTCGTATTCTCATTGTGGAGATCTCGACTTTCAAAGACGTGTTGTTCTTTTTGAATCACCATGTATTGAACAAATCAATGTTATAATGTCTTATATATATATTCTAAACTATAAAGTGAATCTTCAGGCATGTTTAAAAATATATAATTAAGCACCGTTGCTATAAAGCCTTTTGGGAAAATTCGAGCATACCCTATATTTTGTAGGCTGGATCCGTCTATGTATTGCTACATATAGAATATAATATAATATATAGGTATTAGGTATACTTATTACTATTGCAGGTAAAGACGAAAGAAATAATATTTATTATTACTTGTTTAATTTTATATACTGTAGGTATATGTTCACGCTAAAACCTAACACTAAATATTTTAGTGGGATGACCTTGGATTTAAATGAGGGTTTGAAGAGATGAAAGGGAGTTTTTGAATTTAGTGAAAATTTCAAATTTTTAACACTTTGTGTTTGTAATGTTTGTATGCGCAACAATACCTAATTTTTTAAATAGCTACCTACGATAATTCTTTCTTTACAGATTCAGGTGGACTATTTATTTCAAACAAATTTTGTATAAAAATTTGTTTTCTGATAATTAATAGTTATTACCTCTTAAGTCTTAAGCATTAACTCATAGCATATACCTAACTATATTTAATGTCTAATAATTGTATATTTTTATTTTTCTGATGCATTTATTAATTTATATATTTAGTAGTGATAGCTGTGCAACTAGAGCTGCATCTGTGAACAGCACATTAACTAGTAGTATAACACTTCCAAATGTCCATCCACCACCTTTGACCAAGAAAAATTCAGCTGGTAGCGGTTTGGGTCCTACATCTATTACTCTTCCTAAGTACTTATGGATTCGCCTGGCGTTGTTTGAAAAACTTTTAGCTGTGATAATTGATCATTTAGTTCAAAATTGCAGGTGAATAGTTAAATTAGTTAATAAATGTGTATAAATAATTAACTTTCCTAATTGATAAAATCATAAAAAAATGTTTTCAGCAAATATTACGAAAAAGATTCTTTAGTAGCAGATCCAGATTATGGAAGCATTTTAAGTTCATTACTAGGTAACTTAAAATATTTATACATTACTGCATTAGATTATTGTTTCTTAACAAACAGTTTTTTGTGTTTAGTTGGACCGTGTGCTTTAGATTATTCTCGTACAAAATCACATGATCAATTCTGGACAGATCCGCCTGCCGATGAATTAGTTCAAAGACATCGTATATCAAGCGGATACCATACGTCTCCACCATGTCGTACTCCAATAAATGTATGCTGTATTTAGAGATTATTTTATTCATAGAAAATTAAAAATTTTTAAGAAAGTAATGGCAAACATACATTTACTATAACTGTCTTTCCAATAAGTTATATGTAGAATAAACTTAGCTTCTTTATACTTCTACCACTGTGTCTTAAATTAAAATAAATCACTATAAACACATCGTAATAGGAGTATAAAGCAATTTTTTTCTTTGGTGACCACTGTAGAAACTACGTTT
>VUJU01004729.1:0-17136 GCA_009835225.1 Aphis craccivora
CTTAATTTGCCACCATATTTACATACATAACTCTCCAACGGACGGCCGGTTAACAAAAATTTAACTTTTTATGAAAACCATCATAATGTGTTTAATATATAATACTCGTATACGTGTACTGAGGTAATGTATATAATATTATTGGTATGGATCACACAAAATCTATTTAGAATTTTCAATTTAATTGATTCGTTAAAATTTTATAATATTCGCCATGCGCGCACATTAAAATACGTCATGAATGTATACTGCCGCGGAAAAAAAGTTACATGGCAATGAAAAACAATTATTTTCCAATTAAATATTTTCGCATCTCAATTTAAAAAAAAAAAAAAACTCAAAAAGCACCACTACCCAGACTACTGTTATTTTACTTTTTATGACTAGTAACTGGTGATAAATACATCGATTTAGCTATGTAATCGTATATAATACGTATGTTATATTATATTTAATATATATTTATTTTGTTTTTGTTTATAAATGTTTTATTCAATCTGTTACAAAAAGAGCAATAAGAACAATTGATGAAGAATTAGAGAGTAGAAGAAAAAAAAATAAAAATAAAATAACAATATAGATATAAGTATATAACAGAGCGTAGAAGCCTCTCATTGGAGGTACTACATTAACAAAAAAAAAGACATACCTATTTAATATGAGTTGTTTTTAATTTTTATGTACAATATTACTACAAGTTTTAGTCTACAATTGTACATCGAATATTTTGTAAATACAAAATTATACAACCGATAAATCATTGTATACAATTCACTAAGGATTTAACAAACAAATTGCCGATTAGAATAAATTATACTATATTCAATAATTATTATTGTACTACTGACATAGAAATCAAATGAAAATCGATTTTTAAATAAATTCCGAACATTAAATTCTAGATCTAGACCATTTGAGAGCATGAAATACAATTTTTTTTATTCATTTATCTGGCGGAAGTCCGTGCATCGATTTATACAATATGATAATAAGCTATGATTAAACAATAATCAATTACATTATTAGACTACCATGATAGTACCATTAATAATAGAATTATTAATTATACATTATATTCTGTTGGGAACTAAACGCTCATCCTTACACGACCTTGGCTTTGTAGCTATATATACATATGTAATCGATTTATTATTATGTATTTTTGTACTAAAATAAAGTCTTATTAATATCATTTATTATATACTTTTCACGTACGCATACATTGTACTGATCGTGCAGTAGGTATAGTTATAGTATATATGCTCGACAAAATACGCGGTTCGTGTAGATACCACGATAATATAGTATAACATCGCTATAATATAAGCGTTTATTACTAAGCGCCCGTATAATTGGTATAATTATTGCGGTTACGATTACTGTAAGGCATTATATCGATATCGTTGCGTTTAATATTATGTTTGGTTGTAGTCGTAAAACAATAATGGTAATACTCGGCGGCCGACGAAAACACCGAAAGAAGATTTGATTTTCACCTCCCAAGCTAATATTATAATATAATAATAACACGATCGTGGTATCACACTGTAAAGAACTTAATATTCATGTTTAATTTTATTTATTCATCTGTGTTATCATAACAATATGCGCTATATGAGTATAGAAAAACACGAACTTTGAAGAAAGAAATCGCCCAATAACGACGACACTCTCGAGAAACTACTTGCTTAAATTTAAATACCAATATCAATACACCAAAGTACCGCATCAATACAATTTTTAAATTTACAATCGTTTATATTAATAAATTAGTATGCTCAGCTTTGTAAAACGTATGCTTTTATTGTACAAATATCAGTCGATTTTAACTCGAAATTACTCTTTTGCAAACTTTTATTATTATTGGCGTTTATGCACGTTCAGTTAGAAAATCGTTTAACGAATCTCTAAATTTCATAGTGTATTATATTCAATATTCATATTATATCACAGAAAATACTAAAACTATAATACTGCTTAAATTCTTTTTTTCGCGATGATATGATGATAATATATAATATATCCTTGGATTTATTTCAGTACGACGAACGTTTCGTCCAGTTTTACGATACAAATATTTTAATAATTATAAGCCATTATATGAGTAATATAACGTGTTAATTCAAAACAGAGATTTTCTAGATCATTTTCTAGATATTAGAAGTATTGTAAGTAGTTTTAAAATACTTTTTTTGCTTTTTTTCTTTGACACTTACAAAATGTAGTTTTGCATAAATGTCTATTACATTTCAAGTTTAACGACGGGGGAAAAAAATAAATCAAACAAATCACACTTATAATTGATGGGAATTTATGTGGGCAAACAAGTTAATTCAATTTTCATAGATGTCCCGCGATTGTATATAAAAAAATCCAGACATAACGAAATCATCATGTTTACTAAATAAAATGTATAGATTAACCCGACTCTATTTAGCATTTAAATATAGGTGTACAATAATTATGATGAACGGATGCGACGTATGAAAATTGATAAGTCTAAACATAATACAATAATTTTGTAACTTAAATACGTATTAAATATTTAAATATTAAATAAATCATAATATACGTCTGGCGTGCTGTTATTGTCAAATTTTTATTTTATTTTTGTTATTTTAAGAACAATGTCTTTGCGAGCCAAGAAGTCGTATACATGTCGATAGCCGCATTAGCCTCTCAAAGTGTACCTTATTAACATCGACGATACGACGGCACTTTAATAATAATAATAATAATATTATAAGTAGGTACTATAATTATTATGTGGGGTATCGTTACACAACGTATAATAGTATTAAATACATCAATGCGTACCTACATCAGTACACGCGTTATTTGATTGATATCGCTTTTATATAAATTCACGAACAAGAGAGAAGACAAATTATATTATTATTATTGGCCATGTCGCACTAAACAATAATATTATAATAACTGTATTATATTTATTTATATAATATGTATACTCATTATATGAGTTACAGGCCCGTAGTCAAACCAACTTTTCAGGTGGGGCAAAGTAAGTTTTTTTTGGGGGGGGGCATTATAATATGAAAATAATGTCTCTCTAATATTTTTAATATTTATAGGGAGTGGGGGCACACTCCCTCTCGCCCCCTCGTGGCTACGGGTCTGGTAACAATACATTTCAAAAAGAAGAAGAAGCGACGTTCAATCGCTCCGATAACGTTTTGGTATATCGTATAGGTACACTGATCCACTGTTGCGGCCGATTGGTTTAAACAATAATATTATTGTTCGATATTTAGTATAGTATGTCTGCAACACGACAAAGATACAATTTATAATATATCAATAGAACACAATAATATGAACTAAAAGTTATGGATTTTGGGCATATTTTTAATTTTAATACACTTGTTGTACTTTATAAAAATAAACATTTAATTATTTCTTTTGATCACGATCGTTATACAAGATATAAACATAATATTAACATATGTCTACCTAATTATAATAAAGTTTTCGGTCAAAAGAGTGTTTTGTATAACGGTCTAAAACTGTGTCAAACCTTAAATATCAACATTAGCCATTTTAATAATTTGAAGTCATTCAAAAAGTATGTTAAAAATCTTGATCTGTCTATTATATAATAATTTGTTGACTTCAATACTATGTTTTTAAATATAATATATTTTTGTTCTTCATAATCTTAATCTTTACTCTGGTTAAAATATTGTATATATATATATATACTTTGCTACATATTAATACCAACTATTACTAATTTATTATTTGTGTATTAATTTTAAGTTAATATAATATAAGAACCATTCCCCCAGCACGAGCTTTGCTTTTAGGGGGTGTTGCAAATAATTATTTTACGAACTTGTATAATGTGTCATTTGTTGTTTTGCAAAATAAATATTAGCATTATTATGTGACGATATTATATTGTCGGAAACCCTATAGCGGAGCGATAACGTCGCAAAAAAAAGGCTTATATTATATTTTCTTTTCGTCCCGAATCGGCCGGCTCCGGCTCGTGTTATAAGAGGCCGCCTTGAAGTGTGCACGACGGATGCAGAAATCCGAGTAAAGTTCACTCGCTCAAAAGACGTGCTTTTAAGCACACTTCTACGTCCTCTCTGCCCTTCGCAGACGCGCAAACACACACACGCGCGTACGCATACATTATTTCATAATGCAAGGCGGCACTGCAAAGGCGACGGCGGCGGCGGACAGAAGAATAGCCGTGGCGGTTGCGTTTGACAGTTTGCAAATGTCTATACGGGCGCCATTACCACCGCCGCCGCAGCCGCCGAAAGGAATCGGTACTTTCAAAAGTTGGGCATTAAATATATACGTATGTAAGTGTTATATTTTTTTTCTTTTCTTCCTTCCGCCGTCGTCGTCGGTCGCTTCGAGTGTGCATGCTGCGAGTGCGCGCGCACGCGAACCGAGCCGTAGAAATGACACAGGAATTGATAGCTTTTCGCCGGTATATGGTACCCCAGGGTGTTGTGTGATGTGTACTTGCGGACTGCAGATAGCGGTTTGGATTCATGGTGGTGGGTGGTCGTGGTCGAGTGTGCGGGGGAGGAGAAAAGAAAAAATAACCCCTGAACCGTCGTCGGGGATGAACGCGACGGCCTACGATATCATTTATTTCACGGCGAGAAGAAAGCCAAAAGCAGTGGTCCCGCCGCCACTGCGGACTATTCGGCAAATACCCATCGTCGAGCATGTTATAATAATATATCGTGTCGAACGTTAAACACAGATCAGTATATTTTGGGTATTTCGAAAATGTGCAGTGAGTGGTAAACCACGACCTCTACGATGATTTAACCATATGCTATAGCTATATAGCTTTTTATTATTTCGTCGTTTACTATATTATTATAATATATAATATAACTAATATGGACTACATAAACCGTCAATAAATAGATAATGTTTGATAATTGGGTACACTCGAATTATTGTGATCCGTGGAGATTAATTAATTAATTTACTACTTAAATATTTCCTTCTGATTTCAAAACTAACGTTTACTTTATTCAATGGACATTGTGCAAGTTGTACTGAAGCATGTACCAAGTATTATATTGATATGTACACATTTAAAAAATATGATTTATTACATTTGTATTTAATTGGACATGGCTTATTGTGTTAAAGAAATGTGTAAATGTTTATTTTGTAAAGAAGCGTTCATAAATATTTTCAAAATTGCGTATAAGTAAAAATAAAAAAAAAAAAAAAAAAAGGAAACTGAATAGTACGAAGTGAGTTCAAGTGAGTTATTCATATTATTGAGTCGTGGGACTCTGAGAAATTAATAATAAAATATTTCATATTTAAATTAAAACAATATAACATTATATGTTTTGAATTTTTATTATATCATATTATAATACATACCTACCTATTTTTGTTTTATCTGTAAACTAAGTAAATGTAAAAGAAGATTTTTGTCTTGAATTAATGTTAAAAAAAAAAATGAAATGAAATATAAAAATATGAAATAGTGATAGTGAGAACCAAAAAATAACATTTTTTTTTTTTTTATCTGGATAAAAATATATTCATTTCTCTTTATCTGAACATTTTCAGATTGTTTTTCTTTGTGTAGATAAATGCATAGGTATTATATTTATGTATAGTATGTTTCATATATTTTATCTCGATACATTTTACATTATCTATTCCCATCACTGTTTATTGTGGACACACATCCAAATGGTACTAACTTGAATTTTTTTTTTATCAAATTTTTATACATGTATATTATTATGTAAGTTAAGTTACCAATGACCTATAATTTAAGCACACAAATAAACCACTTAAACTCATTATAATAATAAATGTATAAAGTACAAATATCCAATGAAATTTACAAATTAGTTACTTAACACTGAACTAAACATGATATTTTAATTCTTAGTTATATATTATCAATTTAACAGGTTCTATCCACGCGATCAAGTTTATTATTAATAACCAAAAAGTGTTATGTTATATCCATTATTATATCAACCATATAATATAAATAATAACTTTATAAATTATATTTTTATTAATATAACAACAACACAAATATATAAAAATAATAGTACAATTATATTAATCATAACCTTTTTTCAAGAAACATAAATTTAAGTCCTAAGACAAAAAAGATTCTGATGAAGTGAAAAAAAAAACAGATTTACAATTAAAGGTTTGGTTATGTTATCTGTTAAACTTTTTGGTCCATGAATGAAATTGTATAAACCATTGTTTTTTACGTTAAGTTTCGTTTGGATCAAACTCGAATTATTAAACTTAACACCGAACAGCATTGTTTTAATTTTTAGGTTTAATAATTATTATGGTCAAAACACTGTGAGGTTTTAAATTGTTCTTTGAAACAATTTGATGTTTTAAGATAAGACCTTTTGTTTCTGAGACTGTACACCTACGTCATGTTATTTATATATTCATCAATATAACTTTTAAAGTTGAACACGATTCAAATTAAATTTGTAAGATACCAGCTCAATGTTTATCAATTATTAATGATCGACGTCGGCAAATATACGAAAACGAAAACAATATTTTTCTAAGGCGTTATTAAAGACAATACAGGTAATAATTTCTAGTTGTATAATTTATGTTTAATATGCATAATATGCACGATATGCGTGTCAATTTTTGTACACGACCTAAGTATATGATATCAATACTTTCAGAGGTGATTCGAGAGAAAAAGTTACCGATATCCATACTGGAGTCGATTAGTTTGTATTTAAATATTCAGACGACACCTGACTACGACTCGATCGTCTCAGTAGTAACGCATTATAATATAGGCAATTATAAGTGTTTACGTTTAAACGTTACGATGGCATAGAAACGAGAGTTTTCGTAAATATTGTCGTTAAAATGTAACGAAAGTATTATACAATTACTATTCGCTAAATTCACCAATTGAAGTCAGCGTTGTATCGTAATATATCATGTCGGGTATTCGATTGTTTGTAGGTTATCAGTTCGGCGGTATCGAAGACGTGATGGCTCATAGCCTTCGAGCATAACACGGCCTACGATTTTATGGTCAAATAATTAATGGCAAATCCATACTATATATATGTTTAGCCACTGTCTGCGCCGTTACCGGAATATTAGAAACAGACATTATAACGTCTTCCGGGATGACGGCGGGGGATTCGGGGATCGCGGTTAAAATAATAACACAACAATTTAATATAATTAATAATATACATAATATTGTAAATAGCGCCCGGACGAAAGTTTAATAAACCTCGAACCTTAAAGACGTTTCGTCTAAATCACGAGTATTATCCATAACTATACCTGTACAATACATATAGTATATACATAGCACGCGTATTATTATTAATATTTCGAGAAAATCTAATTCTCGTCCGTAAACAATGCCTAACTTTCTACGAGCTAAACAACAACACGAGTCATATAATAGGTTGCACTCGAAAACTTCTTCCCGTATTATACACCTACACTATATATAGAAGTGCCTGTACACGTACAGGTATAATATATGTATACCGCGTATATTCATTTTGAGTAGAGCTCCAATATTATTCCTTATCTCAGCATCCTCAGCGTGTATTAGTACACTCCGATATTCACAAATAGTTTATTTAGCAATTAACAAACTTTATTATCAAACGACAGTGCGAGATAATGTTGTTGTAGTAATATTATTCGATCAGAAATACGTTTGTTGCGATTAACGGACCGTCCGTAATGCAAAACGTACGCATACAATATAACATAATATATTATTATTATTAATAATTGAATAATCTGTTTTAATTGCGTCATAAGATACGTCGTATTATATTGTTAAATTTACTATGGTCGGACTGAGATCTCAGATCACAATATTATATATATGTTAAACGAGAAATGGATAACTCGAAACGAAATTCAACTCTCTAAAAATAAATTATACGACCGAAAACCGATATGAAATTACATTTATTTTATTTTATATAAACCGTTCGAAAAATCTACTTTTTTAAGTTGCTCTCGTCATTGATTTAGTCGTAGTTTAAAATAAGTCTATATTATATTGTTTTTGTATTGAATTCTAATAATATTTTTTTTCATAACACTCCCTGTTCAATATTAAAATAATGTTAAACGGTAGTTTACATAATATAATGTAGTAATGACTAATAATACAATTCAAACATACTATAGTGTATTATAAATATTTTAATTTTAAGTATAAATTATTTATGAGGTTAGTAATCAATGGACTTGCGACATTGTTATTATTATGTAGGGGCGATCAGGATTACAAAATTTTCAACGCCTACCCTTTAAAATGTACATACCCCCTTAACCGCGACCGATGATATTAAAATAAATAATGATAAAATGAATATTAAGTTATAATATTATATCATTTTATTATTATTATTATTACACTAGATCCGTTGATCGAAATTCGAATATTTCAAGGCCGATTTAACTAATTTATTCCGTCGCAGTCTCGCAGTACGTCGCGGTGTACGATAAGTATTTATATTCAAAACAGAAACTCAGCACACCCACTGTCGACACCCTACGGCCTATACCACCTCCCCCCTGCGATCAAATAACAGTAGCTAATATTACGACTACGATATGTTGTTAAAACGTCGCTAGGCTGATTGATAGACAAACCTCGATTGCAAAAAAGTAAGTAGAAAATTTTGTTTCCAATACTTATTAAATATAAATAAATTTACTATTTCTGTGAGTGTTTCGGTATAAATATAATATAGCAAATTTACTCGATCTAACGATATTCGGCGTTAATATTTCAACAACATTAAGTTTTAATGTGAAATTCAATTCATTATTTTCTATTTTACATTCAACTACAGGTACTTAAATGTTCTGGAGTTAAAACGTTCGTATTATATAATATAAGTAAGAATTTGTCTTACGGTAAGTCGGTAAATGCGTTTTTTAACTTTTGAAAACGATTATACAGTAGTTTTATCAGTAGTCTTCGCAAAGCCTGACTAATATTTAAAAGCCTGTACAACTTACGTGTAGAAAATTCAAATAACTTTTTATTTTTATTATACATCCGTTGTTTAGAGAACCGACGCGCGTTTGGCGGCCGGAATCGAGATAATTTACTCTGGAGCACAATACAGGACTACCGGCCGAATTCGGACCGCAATCGGGCTTCTCCGCCTCCGCACATCCGTACTCCGATACAGCGGCAGATCTCCCGTGTATACACCGTAGTCCACATAATACGCTCGCACAGTATTCCCGGGTGGTTGAAGGCTTTTTTTTTTTTCGTAGTTTTCCGCGCCCTCAGCGACTACAATTTATTATCTACTTTTATATATCATACACCTACACACGCACTGTACTCTTATACACACCTTCTCCGCCCTTCTCCTTCCAACTCTCGTACTTCCCGTCGTCATATTGTATCTGTCCGCCTCATACGACATATATATATATATATATTTACATAGTTCGCAGCGTGTACAATGTCTGCTGGTGTGGTGCTGTGCTGCGTTATTTTCCGGCCGCCGCTGCCGCCTTGTAAACGCGTGTGCGGTCCATTGTGCGGGGCGGCTGGTGGCGGGGGTGGCGATGCTGCGTCATGACGTTTCGCGAGGGAAATGTGTTTTCGAAAGAACGAAGGAACCGGGTGGGGGGGGGTTGAGAATTCGTATAATGTATATGATACGTATATGTACGCGAGCATATAACACCGCGGAGAGGAAAAAGAAAAAAAGCAAAAGAAGAAATGTACAAGTGCGTGTATAATTTATATATATAAATATGTGTGTGTGTGAGTGTGTGTGTGTATAATACACATTACACTTACGCATTGTGTGTGTGTATACGCGCGTGGTATAATATGGTCGTCCGGGGAGGGTTGAGTGAAGTAGGGTGGAGGTCGGGGTGGTGTTGAAGAAATCGAAGGAAAATAGCTACATTTATTTCGCATGGGATATAATACGCGTGTATATTATAATAAAACGTGTATGCATGTGTGTGCATGAGATTTTTACACTATGGCGATGCACTAATATGTATACATGTGTGATATTTTTTTTTTCGTATACATATTTATTTCACTTGCCCCGTTCGTCCGACGCTCGGTTGCGAAGGTGCAGCAGAACTGTCGGGGCGGGGAGGGTCGGGTTATATCTTTTCGAGATTTGAAATATGAGCTCCTCGGGAAAACTGGGCATTCAGACCGTCGACCAGCTGTCTGTCCCCACACACACTCACACACGAAAGCGCGTGCGCGTGTACGCACACACACGCCGGTGTCTGCGGGAAAAAGACACATTTCACGGTTCGCGAATTACGCGCGCGCGATTTTTCTTTTCGAGATCACCGCCGCGTTCTTCACGCGTCCTTGCGTTTTCCAGCAGCAAAAATCACGACTTGCCGCCGCCGCCGTAGACGACTGAGCGGGTTTTTTATTTCGTTTTACTCCTCCTCCCCTCCGGGCATTCTTCCTCCGACCTCACGTCCCCTCACACGCCCACGCACTATGTCTGAAAAAGTATAAGCCAATCACTTCGGGGTGTGGATAATGTTATAAGAATAGTAGTCGGCCGAGCGAACGCAAAATACGTCGTGGCAGGTGATATACGTAGGTACATAATATTTTATATATATAGTTTAATAATATAGTTTTGTGTCGGTGTCGGTGAACTCTTTCCAAATGATATACTCTACGACGGCGTTTTAATCTACGTCGGAATTTTAAACAAAACACATTATATTTTATGATTATGTAATAATATAATAGATGTAACAGTTAGTTTTGTCATTTAACCGAGTATAAACTGCTGCGGTAATGGTTTATCTCCCCTTCAGTTGACATTTAAAATATAGAGCCTTATTATAAAATAAATTTTGTTAGTTCAGTATAAACAACTTTCTAAAAAAAAGGTTCATTAATAATATAACCATTCGATTTTTTTTTATTGTGTCTTATTTTTTGCAATAATGACTTAATTTAATTTAACTAGACTTAAGTGTGCACGATTTTAAGTGAATTTTTATTTTACATTTAATCTTTTGTATTAAACTCTCGATTCTTTTACCTAATAACTCGTAAAATTAATAATATTAATGTAAAACATGTAGGTAATACCATATTATTATGTTTTCCTTGTTTATTATATTTGGTAATATGTTTCTAAACTTAATTTTTCGGTAACACGGCGTTATGAATAGGCAAATTAGGTACAACATAGTAGCAGTAATTTATTTGTATAGGTCATGGAAATAAAAATATTATAATCATAATATTATAATGATCAATTAGAAAAATATTATACCATCACGTAACTTTGATCTGTCTATAATAACACAAATAACAAAAGTATCATATCATCTGCAGAGTTATTATAAATTTTAATTATTTTAACTTATAATTAAATATAATAATGTTAAACTAAACATATTACAAGAAAGATTTAATAAAAATAAAACTTAATATTGTTCATTATGTAACAATAGTGTGTTTTAAAAATAATTTTCAAAGTCTCCGTGTAAGCTGAAAAAAATGTGATAAAAAATAAGTCTAGTGCTTTTCAGGGGATGAAATATCTTCATTATGTGGTTATATCTGTTTTATGACATGACATTATATTTAAAAGTAATAATAAATATTATCCAATTAAAATATATATATATATATATTGAGTATTTGACCTGTATTGATTTTGTTTAACCTTGTTTTCTTTAACTTTTCGTTATTTATCATCATAAGCTCTAGAGAAACTAAAAAAAAAAAAAATCCAAAAGATGAACTGTTTAAAATATAAATTAGATATAATTCCCATGTCGATAGTAAGAATTACTCTATATGCATTTGAATTTTTTTCATTATCTGGAAGAGTATTCACGAAATAAAAAATGCTTATTCATTGTAAATCAAATTTAAACAATCCTTAATAAGCATTATAATCACAATACTAAAGTAGTATAAATTAAATTTTTTGATTCATATAAAATACTAGTTTATATTTTAACTAAAATTTTTAACGCATTAAAAAAAATATATATAAGTATTATAGCCTATAGGTAATGGTGTATAAAAATGTTTATGGGTTTGGTATATTAAAACAAAAATGAACTACAAGTGTGGTCGTAATATTTATTACAATAATAATCAATATGAAAAACTAAGAGTTTTGGTATGAAAATTAATTGATGTATATGTGCCATGTGGGTTAAGTGGAAACTTATATCAATATCAAGACTCGTACCATGTAATGGATAAATGAGTTTTGTCAAAAAAAAAAAAAAAAAGTTATTAGAGAGAACGTAATACGCTCCAAACCATTTATAATATGTTTATTTTTATATTATTGTAAACTCGCGTATAAAAGAGTTCACTCAAATTATTTCAAATTAAATATAATATTATGAAATAATTTCATAATTATTATTACTACGTAGCTTTGCGACGACTGAAGACAATATTTAAATTCTAACGATTGATAAGACCGTATAGTAGATAGTTAAGACATTTCATACGACCATGCTCGTCAAAAAACAGTGTTAATTGCGTCGTGACTGCATAATATTGTACTTTCCAATTCAATTTGATATAATATTTTAATATTGTACGCTGACAGAGAGACAATAAACTCTGCAACATGACACAGAATTCTAAACTGATTCACCGAAGTGATTAATAAATTAATACTGTGTCTTGAAAATTACACTTGGTATAATATTAAATGAGTAGAGTTAAAAAATTTGACTAAATCTTTGTTTATCTAATGAATATTATAAGCATGTCCTAGCCTTTTAAACATTCTCATGTAATTGCCACGATGGACCTAGTTTTTATCAAAAGTTATCGTCATATTGCGTGACGAATGCACAAAAAATGCATATACAAACAAGACCATATATAGATCAGCTTTATAACATAATGTTGCACAAGATTTTGTTACCACAATGTTAATCCAGGGGCATCCCTACACAGTTTTAAAGGGGAGGGGCGAACCAATTTTTTCAATCGATATATTATACGTATTATTAATAATAACAATAAATAAATAAATACAATTATACAATGAATTTTTATGGGGGAGGGGGGGTGAACGCATCTTCTCCTCCCTTGAGGATGCTCTTGTGTTTAATTGCTCTGAAACTAGATATAATTGAAAGTAATTGTGTCAGCAATAAGTATTGTACAATACAATCGCAATGCAAATGCTTTTGACATGTATATGTGTTAAAGCTGGGAGTCAATTTCTTAATTTGTGCGGAACCGAGAATGTTACTAGTCGAGACGATGATTGTTTATAATAACAACCGGTTGCTTTGTAAAAATTTAAAAAATAATAATAAATAACAAAAAAAAAAAATAAAATATATTTAATTTACATCGACATTATTATGTCAACTGAAATCAGTAGAAACAAGACATATACATGTACTGATGTATCTGCATGTAATACAGATATAGTTATTAATATAGATTTTTATATCAGCCATGACTAATTGTGATCTTGTGAAAATTTTTAAATGAACACATTTAACTTTAAGCCTGTAAGTAATTTTATTCTGTTAACACATTTAATATTTGTTATTTATATATATTATATAATTCAGCCAATGTCGGATTTCCACAAATAAATAGTGTATTAACGTATATTTAGTTGTGTGATTTTTGTCTAAATCTATATTGATTGTTCATTAAGTTGATTTTTTTATCGAATAGTAAAATGAGTTTATTCGTCATGAATTACGTAAGATTTGCTATTGAATGTATTTTAAAAGGTTCAAACTAATTTGTTACAATTCATTAACTTGTTGCTTCTATACTATTAATGGATTTCATCCTATTTATTTGTGTTGAGTAATTTTAAATTTGACACAAATTAAATACTTACTTATAACTACAATTTAAATTGTGAGGTGTCTTATAATTTTATTTACTTGGAACAATTACTAACCCCTCGATGATATTATGTTATCCAACCCAGAAAAAAAAACAAATTCATAAATTCAATATGTAAATTTTATATTATACTAGTATTAAAATATAATCATAATATTAAAATTTAATACTTAAATTAGTATTTGATTTTTTTTTTTTTATGTTCTAAAGCTGGTATTTTTAGTTTTATGATAAAAGCACTAAAAAAAAAAAAAAAAAAATGAAACAGTAGAAAGTGTCACAATTTTCCTCGTCTCCCTTAATAATAATATTATAATCTCTTGCAAATATAAACTTTGCGTTTACTGAACATTTTATTATTATAATACCTGTAAATGACGTGAACACTGAACATGTATTTACGTTTTATTATATATTCATATCGTCTTTGACGTCTCGCCGTCTTGTTTGATTGCAACAGGAACCGCGTGCATTCCGTTTCGATTGCGTTCAAATCGATTGACCTAAATAAAATAAGCGTGCAAAATATTATTTATTTCTATAAACATCAATAATCTAATGTAATTTTTTTTTTTTAATTTAATCGAGAATAAGTTATCTTATTTTTATAAGTATGCACGATGATATTTTTTATCATTAAACAGTTATTTTCTTGTTAAATTCACTTATTTCCAAAAAATAACTTATCATTTATTTAGTTAATTTTATATTTTTATGTTACAACAACGTTTTTTTTTAAAAAAAAATAAATAAATATACTTTCAATTCTTTTTTATCGTTTTCGTTTCTGTGCGCGTGTTGTAGTTCTAAATTGCATATAATGTAATATTTTTCAGGGTTATAAAAACTGAATTCCGAACTATTATTTAGTTAGTTAGTAAATAACTTTAAAAAAGAATATTTATTTAATATTTTTTTATTGTGGTACATTAATTTAAAAAGAAAATTATGTAATAATGATAGAGAAATAGCCGTAATAACTAAATCAGAATAATATAGTTACGTTCATTGGTACCTATAACACTGTCACATCCCATGTAATATAATAAGTATATAACACAATTCACGAAAGAAATAAACGACTTCGTTAAATATTATATTAGCGTGTACTCAAATTATAAACGTCATTTTTTATTTGATCTATTTCTATAGGTATATCGAGAGATCCGATGCGACAAAGAATGTACTAACTTCACGGTTTAAACATTTTTAGAAATATAATATATTATTTACTATAATAGAATACTATCATGAACTTTTTCGAATTATACCATACCGGTCGCGTGCTTGGCTACAAACTCCCGCCACCTATCAAATACAATTTAATATGCTCTTTTAAACGTTATTGACACGAAATGAACTTGTTTACCAAACGTTCCCCATCGTGCGTATTCTACGCGTTTGATCTCCATCGCCGATACTACGGGAACGATCGAGATTTCGTATTTTTTCGATCTCGTGGTAAATGTGTATAATACATAGGTGGTACGTTGACAAGACGAAAAGAACGCGTCGTGAACGAGTATAAAAATCATAATTCATCGTCAAAGTTATAAGTGCGCAATATAATAGCCCATTAAACAGAGTTATCCGTAATGGTTTTTTTCTTTATTATTATCATTTTTTTTTTTTTAGGTTCAAGCATTGATTTTAATTTAACATCCTATACAAAATATTGAATATTTTTCAAAAACATTGATTTAAAATGACAAATATCGAACAAATGGGTAACCCACTTATATCTATTTACTGTAATATTAATAATACCCATATAAAATCTAAAGTTTAGACGAGTAATCTGTTAAATACCATTTTTGTGGGTACCCATTGTCGTGTCATTTCGGTTACCTAATCTCTGTAAAATAAACAGTTTAATATTCAAAATGATTATTAAACGGCACCCGTTATATTTTGATATTTATATCGACATCATGTCAATATTTCTAGAAATGTTTATAGGACTATAAAATTAAGAATATAATATATAACTATAATCTTGTCGTAAGTATAGAAGTGATTAAAAACAAATCTTGAAACCTAAATAAATACTTATTTTTTCTAATATTACGCAATAACCGTTTATATTTTTTACAGAAAAAAAAAAATATTACAAACCGACTAATTTATTGAATACGTCAAACCCGCCGCGGCTGTTGCGCATGATTGTCACATATAATTATGTTATTATAATCTGCAATAAGTACACTAAAATATATAATATTTTAAACATTTACCCGTCTGTATAATATTGTTTTGCATAAACACGGTGTTCATTACGTTGTCCAGACCAATTTTAAATCTTAAAACGCCCATAGCAACATGTTCTCGGATAGTATAATATATAAACGAATATTATTGCACAATAATATCAAAAAGGAAGAAACTGAACGTAAAAAACAATTTTTACCGGTAAGCGTATACCTATACGCATTATATCAACGAAATACATAAGTCACATATATGCATACAAAATATATTCATCTAATATTATATTATATGCATAGAGAGTACAAAGGTACAACTATAGCTATCTATCTTTTTATTAAGTAAAAATACGGTTTTGTTCTCCGAGAGTAGTATATAATACTATTCGCCCTTTAAAAATCATATCCCGTGTAATATGTAATATAATATTCTCATTAAACCACTCACACACACACACACAAACGCACACATACGTACGTATTATATGTACCTGTGCACTTTCCGCAATGTCTTCCGGCTGGTAGACGATATTCGCAATATCAAGACGTCGCGGAGCGCGCACATGGTCACAAAGACGACGCGTAACGGAGAGACGGTCTCTATTTTTCTTTCTTTTTTCATTTTTCATTTTTTTTTTCTGTTATTATTATTATTATTATTACAAAAATGTACTACTCGCGTTTTTTAGTCTTTCCGGCGACGAAAATGACGGATTCGCCTTAACAAGGGTTTATATGAAAACCCGGCGATATTAAATTGCAATGCGACGACGACTACATACACCGTCCGCGTATATACGGCGTATTGCCTTTCATTTTTTTTTCCCCTTCCGCAGACACTCGACAACAGAGGGGAACAACTCTCAGACACACGTGCATACTTTTGCCTTTAGCAATTTAATATATGATGTACGCTCGCACAGACGGGGGCGCGCTAGCCCGCGTATATACTCTGCGCTGTACACGTATATAATATAATATTATGTATAAACCGACGACATTATATTATTATTTCATACGCAGACGATCGGGGGGGGG
>VUJU01004731.1:0-17122 GCA_009835225.1 Aphis craccivora
TACGCAAGAAAAAATGTGTATATACTTACCCATCAAAGGTATACTCGCACTACATGTTGCCTTGGTTATGGTTTGCTTTGTCTTGTCCAGTCGGTTTTACTATCCACAATAATGTAATAATTATTATGATCAATAATTTGTGAGTCAAATTGTTATTGTAACCGGTTGATTAATATTATGTATCAGATCGGAATTTTTCGTATTGGTAATCAAAAGATATCTGTTGATAGAGGAATATTGTCGACTATTTCAGGATGAACAATAAAATGTTTACATAGGTACTACATAATACATATTCATTAAAATGATAGTGCTATTATTTTATTCTTGAAACGTATGGTGTATAATATAAAAAAAAATATTCTTGTATCGTGTTACTAAAAAGTAGCTAGTTCAGAGTCCGATATTTTATGGTACGTAGAAAGTTCCTACGTCATCGTACGTAATAAATCCGCCCGAATTGCAAATTGATAGTTAGCTTAAAATACGGTGTTTGAAGAAAAGATCTTCTGTATTGTAAATTTAAATACCTACTTAAAATTTAGATAATACATAACATTCCATATCATTTCTTTTATTTACTAGTTATTAAACTAATTAAGTATATGAATATATTTTTTGTTTTATTTTCAGCTTGCCATTTTGGGAACAGTAGCATCCAAAATTGATGGAGGATGGGACACGGAACCGAACACACAGTACCATATACAGACGGACGAGGGGCCTGAAAGGTATTTCAAGTATCAAACCATTAGTGGTCAATACCGTAAAGAGAGGAGACTACAAGATGGAAGTGTGGTCGGGACGTACGGCTGGGTAGACGCAGACGGTTATTTGAGGCTTAACGACTATGTAGCTGATTCGAAGGGTAAGTCCGTGACACATTCGGTGTTAATATTTTTTCTTATACTTTACACATAAAATAAACAGCACATTGCATTTTGAAATTTACGTAATATTTTATAAGCAGATAACATTATAAATTATATTTCTTGAATTCTCAATTAACATATTATGATGGATTTACGTAATAGTAATAACAGTAAAACACATTTTATTTTTTTAAGTCGTGACTAAAGTGTAATAATTTTATATTAAATTAGTTGAGTGTAATATATTATAATATAGTGTACTTTAAACTATAATATATGCACTATACAGTATACTGTATATATTAGTTTTTGTGGTATGTTTAAGACTCAAGTGTTGAAAAATATGTTTTACAGCAGTATTGCATTGTAGTGCAACATTACACGTACGTTATGCAATTTTGTTAAGATCTTTTCTAGGCAGTTCTTAACATAATTTTTTAGTCAGTTATCCTTCGTACTTCTTCACTACACACCATAAATCTTCTGTAGTTCTATTTATCTATAATAGTTATATAATTACATAAAAGAGTATAATTCTCTCAAAATTGTTTTTGTGGTCAAACATTTATGAAATTAAAGTGATCGGCTACCATTATATGTACATGACTTGAGTTGAGCTGTTTTTTTTTTTTTTTAATAATATCCATAATTTGTTACTCAAGCCTTAAGCTATAAATACTTCCTATTCTTTCTTACTTAAAATATCTTTATTATTTTAGTACACTATTAATTGATATTATATTTAGCACCAGTTTTGGTTTTATTTTCATGTCTTTAAATCGTCAAAAATAAAAGCATTTTTTACTGTTTAACTAACAATAATTTTTTAATTGATTGTAAATTATTAATAGATAACTAAATTTATCATTACTTGTTAACCGTTAAACTATGCGTTAATGCATCAATTAACTAAAATAAATAATATCTATAGTAATTATAAATTATCTGTATTAATAAAGATAATTAATTGCAATATCAACCAAGCAAGAAAACATATCATAAAATGTTAAATTATTGCATAGTATCTGCAATATTTACATCAATTCATGAATATTTATATTTCCGGTTACAATACGAAAATCCAGATTATATACGTATTATATATTATTATTATAATTATTTCAATTCAAAGAAATAATGAAAATCAATTTAAATTGGTATTAATACTACTAATAATAAAATTGGCATGTACCTACTCGTTATACTCTGTTACGCATACAAAAACTAATTGAATATTTTTTCATGTAAAATATATTAAGTAGGTTTCGGGTATTTATTTATGATTCGATAATCACAATTATTTAAATTTATAAGCCTTATAAATTATTCACCTCAATGTTCCAAATACATCATTTTTATTTTTTTTATAAAACATGAGTTAGGTATTATATTTTCACAACAATATGTTGTAATTCTATAGTAAAAGTTACCTACTCAATTACGTACTACACGGATCATACACGATATACGTTTTATGTAAATTACAAAGAAACATTTATAAACTGTGAAGTTATTAAAACTACAGCATACAGATAAAATTATTATATACTATAAAATCTAAATATTTTAAAAAAACTTCATGTCATAATTTGTTTAATATTTTTAATCGTTAATTCATTAAATTATTTTCTATGAAGGTAACAATGTGTAATATTATTAACCTGTAATATAACTCTCTAAATAAAAGTTTTAAATTAAAATAACAAAAATACAATTTAATTAAAAATGAAAATACTTAAAATTTAACTGTTAATTTCTTCACTATAATATACCATTTAATAAGCATATATTTTTTTATTTCCATATTTAGTATTTTAGTATAGGTATTAGGTAAGTAGGAATATTTTCTAACACTTTTTAATTTAATATAAAATTAATTTTAGTTATACAATTTTTTTATGTGTACCTACCTAAAAAGTATTACTTATTTTGATTTACTTTTTACGATCATTTAGAGTTTTATTATTTGGCCGATATTATAATACTAGGTATTAGGGACACAATCACAATAAACTTACTAGCAAATAAATTCATTTTGTATACAAGACATGTCGATCTTATCATAAGCAATATATTATATAAAATGTAGTCCTAAATTAAATTTAAAAATATCAAACAAAAAACAGATTTTAATATGTATTAGTAGTTGGAAAAAAAATAATAAAATAAAATATGTACCTACAATATAATAATAATAATAATATCTGTGGAAAATGTATTTTTGTATCTACCTATTATATATAATTCTATATTAAGACATGATAAATTAAAAATTTTCATAATAATTCGAATAAAAAATGGAACATTTTTTATATTAAATAAGATTGAAATATCTTTAAATAAATTAAAATATTTAAATCATTAAATTATAGGTAATACAAAATTTAACCAATACGGATTAAAACCAATACTAACAAGCATGTTACGTTTATTATAGATACATACTAACGTTTTATTAGATTAAATATATTAAAAATCTACGATTATTATCAACAGTAACAAATTGTAATTTTTTATAAACTTAAACTTAATTGGAAAACTCGATTATCAACTATAGTTTATGAGCATATACTATATTATATTTATTATTAAACGTTGTACGAATTAAAAACTTGCTTTTGATTGAATAAAATAATACTACGAGTAATCATCATTTACAATTTTATACACATCAACATGAAAAAAAAAACTAAACTAAACCTAAAGCCTTAGGCTTTATAAACCGTTTTAAGTCCCTTTGTTAATCCGCTACCGCATATAATACAAAAATAATGTTATTTTTAAATCTTACTTATATATTATATATATATATATAAACAAATGTATAATCAGTAAAAACATTACAAGTTAAAATAATATTATGACCACTTTATATGGTACATACTAAAAATGGAGGACGTAATTTTAGTATTATATTATATTGCGTGCGTGGGATGGGCGGAAACGAAAAAACTTGTCCAATATAACTATACCTATTTTTTGACAATTTTTATAGCACTGCAAAAGTATTACACGGCCATATTTTGTTATATTTATGTAAATTATTGTTGATCTTATTACTACTTAATTAAATAACTATTTAATGGTTAATAATTTGAAAACTATTCAAATTTTGGCCTTTTACAAAATCCTACTTACTAATACAGATTCAAATTATTGGAAATAAATAAGTGATGGGGGAAAAGAAAATCATAGAAAAATTACAATTCTTCTAAGTATTTATTTCGATACAACAATTGGCCTTAAAAAACCAATAACAAGAAAATACAACCGATGTAGGGTTGCTTATTAACGTTGTCCGTGATGACTTTACCACTGATATACTACATCACATTTGCCCACTGCACAGGCTTCAATATAAACTAACTTTTTTCAGAAGGAACGGTACCTATTAAACATTTAATTTATATTATTTTGCTTAATTGAATGAAGATATTATATATTTTTTTATCTTGATCTTATATTCCAACCTGTTTTTATAAACAATGCAAATATTATTATTATACTTGTACACAAGTATTATATTTAACGATACTACTAACGATCGAAGAAAATTTGATGGTTAATATTATTTTCGAATTTAAATATGCGTCGAATAATTAATATCCATCGTGTGTTGATCTTGGTTCGCAGGTTACAGAATTGTGAAGAACAAGAAGGTGTTCGTCGGCACTCAGACGCCCGTCGGACAGGCCGTGTCGGTGGCCAAATACGCGCCGCCGATAGCTGGTACGGCCGTCTCGGCGTCGCCGTACCGGTCGGCCACGGCCACGGTCGTCAACCGGCCGGCGGCCGTCGTAGCGATCACCCAAGCGCCGCCCAGGGAATCGTCGTGGCGCGGCTCGCCGTTCATCTATCCGTCCGACACGCAATCGTCGCCACTGCGATTCCCCGCCGGCGGTCCGCCACCGCGTTCAGTGGCGTCACAGTTCCGTCGACCGCAGCCGAGCAGCACACCGTCGCCCGCCACCGCCGACTACTATTCCGTGCGGCCGATCGACGTCAACTCGATCGCGGCCACCGGCGATAACGGAGACGGCGACGAAGACGCGCGACGACCTTACCGACGTCGTTCGTCGTCGTCCACCGCGGCCACGGTGTCGGCGTCCACGGCCGCGGAACATCAGCCGCTGTACGAACAACCGTTGCGGCCGCACACGTTCCGGCCGGCGTACCGGAAGGTGGTGGACTTGTCGGCCGGCACCACGCCCGGGCCGCCGACGGAACAGTCCGAATACGACGGAGTGTCGTTCGTCCGGAACGGCTTCAAGTACTATCTGCCCCGTCACTATCACGAGGAACAGTCGGACGACGGGGGCGACACGCGCGCCGGTAGCTTCGGTTACGTGGACCCGTTCGGCATAAGGAGGGTGGTGTACTACAACACGGCGCCCGGCACTGGGTTCGTGCACCGCAAGAACAACCGTTACGTGGGCCTGGACGCCGAGCCCTACGACCCGCGCCCGTCCCAGTGATCGGGTGGCCGTGAGGCCCGTACGCGTAGGTCCGGTCCCAACCGATTGCAGACAGGTCGTCGCGTATAGGGTCTGCAGTTCTGCACGTAACACGCGTGTATGTTATATATATTATTATATACAGCAAAACCATAACAAACCATAATTCCGCAGCCGCGGTCGCCGGGGGATGCGAGTGCATAAAATAATATTGTAGTCATGTGACCGGTGGCGTATTTAGGCCGAGCTATGTGTGTCCGACTTGGGGACCTTTATCGTTACGTTAAAGAAAAATCATCAAAACATTTGTTTATTATTGTTTATTTAAATCGAACTTATGTCGAATCATAACTCCACTCAAACATTATATTATGAAAACGATTCTAAAACTATTTATACAATAGTTTAATGTTTGTGTTTAAGAACACCCCAATTTCCTATAAGCCTTAGGGCCAATAACTCGCAAAATACGCCACTGGTTATATCTATCGTTGTGTCATATATATATATAATGTTATATAGATTATAACGGTTGTATTATTATTACTATTATTATGCACATGAGCCATAACACTAAGTTTAAGTTTGAGTCCGCTCCCCTCCGGTGCAACGATGCTCTTAGGTACCTAAGTAGTTGTAATGGTGATTAGTGTTAGTGTTTTATATTTTTCTCTCCCCTTACTACTATTCTCTTTTGTCGCCTATTTAATAATAATGATTTTAGAACATATAACTATAGACGTCGCACGAAGCGCGTCGTTTTATGTATAGAAAAACTCGCAATTTATATTAGAATATTATACTACACACTCGGGGACTATAGGTGGGCGTGCGTTACGACTGGAGACTTGATGCGAATCGCACAATAAAATACGTAATATTATGTGTATAATTATTTTCAAAACATCGTCATTATAAAAAAAATAATGTCACCGTTCTTAACGGTGACGATAACCAGTATAGGCTGAGTGTAGACTATTAAGACACTAATCAAAGTGCAGCATAATAAATTATTTTAACTATTATTATACGTATTGCCGTGCGCAGTGGTGTATTAATAAAATTAGTAGATCAAACAGATTAACCGCCGATAACGATTTACTATTATTTCGTCAGTTACTGAGAGCCAAGATTCGTTATAAGGAAATATTTAATGGTTTCAAAAATAAAAAATAAAAATGAGATAATTATTTTTTTTTATTATTGATAAACATATTGATACACTATCCGTATTGTATCTGAATGGTTCTAAATACACCACTGGAACGTTTCGATTTGTATTTGTACATAATGCAAATATTTTCAAAAATCGAACGTTAGTAAGAATTATATATTTAAGTCTCTTTTTATAACTATGCCTCAATCTCGTTAATGTGTGCACAGCTAGTCAAAATGAGTATAACTTTAATTTTATTTATTAATTTAACGATCAATATATTTTAATATCTGTTTTTAGAGGCTACAGATCCGCCGCATAATCAACTGATCAGAATAATTGCGTATAATCATATTTAGTAGTCCCCAAATACTAGGTATTATCTGTCCGAGTTAATGTATTTTTTTTTTTTTTTTTTATCTACAATGATACATTGTCAAAATAGTTCTCGTCCAGTCTGAACGGACTTGAAACAATAGAATCACCAATGTTGAAATCTGTGAATGTAATAGGTACGAATCTCACAGATTGCACAACTACGGGTGATTATTTTAGCCATTGTGTACCACAGCCAATAAATCTATACTCCATTGTCTTCAATCGGCAACTGTTTGCCATAGTAAATTACACTTATTATATAGTATTATTTTAGAAATTCTTGTAAAAATGTGCCACGCAAGCGTGCTCAATGTTGAGCAAATATTAATTTATTTTATACGTTTAATTAAATAATTATTGAAATATACTAATGTTACTAATATATACGTACAAATCGGCGTTTGTGATTTTTCTTTTATATATATATATATATTATAGAAAACATAAAAATAATTAATGATTATAATAATAAAAAAACAATAATAATAGTAATAAATATATATATATAATATATTTAATATTTATGAATAAAAAAATATAAATACAAATCGTACAAGAAGTGAGTTTTGTTTTGCAAAAATGTTTTTTTCTCTTTCTCTCTTTTCCTATTGTACCTGAACGCTGGGAAAAAAATACGCGAGTCTATACGTATGGCGAACGCACGTTTTATTGTATGCAAATGGTTATATTTTATTGTGCACAACAGCTGTTACCAAGTAGAAAGTAAGCGAAGAGTCTATTACAGTGTTTGAATGACCAAACAGGCTGTCTCCTATTTTTGGTTTGAAAAAATAAAACAGGTATCTTAACCCGAACTCATCATCATCGTTATCATCACCATCCTGTTGTCGGCATTCAAGAACTTTTTTAAACTTAACATATTATGTTAATTTTATGATATTGCGCGATTGAGACTCATAATACGCTAAATATTATTATTATTATTTATATGCAAAATTTGTGTGAAAAATATTCACTTTAAGTGATCTGATGTAGCAAAATAAATATTTGAATAACAATAATACAATATACCTAATCTTTTTTCGAAGTAAAATCTGCACACTCGCATTAAAATATAGTATTATTTAATATTGCGATTAAAGACGGTTTATTAAAATTATTATTTGAAATGACAAAATGTGCATCAATTTAAGAAGAAGAATAATATTCTTAAAAATTAACGGGTTTTATTAATTTTTATAGAGACGTACTTTGATTCGTTTCTCTGTAATTATCCCGAAATTGGTAATCACCTTTAAAGTGATGGCAGTTTGAATAGATATTTTATAGCTACCTACATTTTCCCTTCGTATATCTTGTCCCCCTTTCCCCTCAATCATAACAATTATATCTATCGCTCTCGTAGTCCGTTCTGTTTTGCGTACAACCGAAAAATTCCAAAACGTTAATCACAACGCCTCTGGAGAATGGATTGTAGTATTTTCCTTTGCTGTTTTTTAGGTAAGTGTACTTTTTGTGGTTGATCATCTCGTTTCTGGTCAAATTCATCAATGCGTTGATGCACTATGTAGAACAAAAAAAAACAAAATATGTATCTAAAATGTCAGATAAACTGTACCTTACATTATGATAGGTACAGATAAGCACTTGAAATAAACGTAAATATATAAAATATATACTGATATATATTATAGTGTGTTCAAGTCCATACATTATATGATACCAACATATTGTTTTTAAAACACAGTTTTGAAATTTTGTACATTAAAAGTCAAATCAATATTATTATTATTATTATTTTATAGTAATATTTGGTCAACTTTATCCAAGAATAAGGGATTATTTAGTAGGTAAGCTTTTATTTTAAAGTTTTATTAAAATGTATACAGTATAATATATCAAAATAGGTTAAGACTAATAAGAATAACAAAATCCATAAAACCAATTTTTATAAATAGGTATCTTAAAAGTTGGATTATAAATGTCAATAAAGTAATAAGAAATAGTACTTATGACGTGAATTTAAAGTTATTTTAGGATTCCAGTAATGAAATATATTATGATATAGAATAAACGGGCTGGTATAAAGGAGTAAAAGCTCATACATAGACACTATATTATATATTGTATATATTATCTTATAGCTTATGAGTACTATAGTATACTTACGATCGTCGCAGTCAAGGTCCAACTCAAAACACCAAACGCGAATGCTTGCAGTAGCGCCAGGACGTAAAAAACGTTAAACCCTTCTAGTTTGATCGTACAGCATACCAAGTAAATTACGTACGAACAATTCACGGCTAGACTGATGACAAACCAAAAGAACCATGACCTATGCAAAAATACAAATAAGTATAATTATGTTAGACATTAATCTAAGTCGAATGTATGATTTTAATACAATTATATACCATACTGTTAAACAACGACATAATATATATATCTAGTATTACTTGATAGAAAAAACTCAAAAATATAAATGCATGAAATCAAAATAGTGGAATTATCTTTTCAATGTTTGAAAAAAATGTTTTTACACATCATTGATTATTGTAGTATCATATTTCTATGAGAAACAAAATATATTCTATAATTCCTAGGGTAGACCATAATTATAAAAATAAACCATGGTACTATATAATAAGTTAACATAGATAGGTGATTAGATTTTATGTATACACATCACCCCCTACTTTATTTTACACGTAGAGCTGTAAGAATCCTTAAACAAACTAATCATAGATTATAAAAAAATCAAGACTATGGTCGAACTTTACCTGTTATTAAGGCCGATACAATTAATGACAAATTGACAGTGGTGGTCAAAATGTTGGACACATCTGTTGCACAACCGACAATGTTTAGCTCGCAAAGGTCTTACGCAGCGACACGTATGACAAAGTCTTGACAAAATATCTCTTTTGGTACCCATGTCGCATGGATAAAACGGTAACTAAATAAATTCGAAAAAATTTTTGAAAAATCAACATAATAACATCAGGTAATATAATATAATTTAGAGTTAATAAAAACAATTATATGTATAATGTTACGTAATATGATTAACCATAATTATTAATGTATCATATAATTTTTACGTTGGTATTAATTAAGTGTATTTTAATATTATACTGACTAAACCATCATAGTATTATTACTATCGTGTTTTTTGTATTTGAAATTAATATGATATTAGGCACACCTTTATTATTTACATAACTATGTTAAAATTGCACGTATATTTGTAACGTCGTGTATTGTTACCAAATGTGTATACCTACTAGTTTAATTTATATAATACATTAATTATAACTAAGAATTTACTTTTAAAGATACATAAAAGAATATTACTAATTACTAATTTCACACCTAAAATGTATATTACATTTTAATCAATAAATAAAATTACTTGTCTAATGGTTTGAATGTAACTCCCTGAATCGATTGGTAAAAATCCGGGATCTGATTGTTTTGTAACAAACCAAGATATCCACATGACAATATTCCAGGCTATATACGTATAGTGACAACCTCTCGTTAAGTTCCACGTAACAGGTACTACCTATAATATAACCACATAAGACTATTAAAAATCAGGGTATACATTTTACCGGTAGGTGAAAACACTGCCTCACTCTATATATGTAAAGAGGATACCACCAAATCAAAAAAGAACACAAAAATAACAGCAAAGGACCTTTTGAATACGCTGAACTTCCAAAAATTGCATTTCTGAAATAATAATAGTTAGGTATTTACGATATAAATTGCAAAAAAATAACTTTATATTTACAACGCTTTGTGAAGAGGTACCATCCACTTTTTTCTCTTCTTGATCTCTTTGTTCAACAATCCTGCGATGTCCTCGTATCTGTGATTCACGGCTAGGCCTAACGGAGTTTTGCCGTTTTTATCCCTGGGTTGTAACGATATTTGACTCTGTAACGGTCAACAGACGAATAAATAACAACACACATGAATCTTCGACCTTTAATCGATGAAGTTTTCTTAATTTATTATTTACATACGTTTTGACAAAGTATTTCAACGCATTTTGCACTTCCAGAAAGGGCTGCCAAGTGCAGCGGCGTAGACCCGAAATTGTCAGCTTTTGTCAAATCAGCTCCAGAATACAACAACAACCTTATCAGTTCTGGGTGACCTTTGTACGAGGCCCAGTGTAATGCTGTGTCACCATTTATGTCGGTCAGGTGGTGTAGAGCACCCATACCTAATAGGAAGCTCGCCGTAGATGTTTTTCCAAACATGCTGGCGGTCATTAAAGGTGTGAGGCCTTTGAAATCTGATACGTTTGGATTTACTCCAGCCTTCAAAAAGTACAAAAATTACATTTAAATAAATGTATTTTTTTTTTCAATAACAGTTTTCATATAACATTTAAACATAATATACCTAATATTTTGTATTTCGTTAATCATTTAAAATAATTGAATCGTGAGTAGTAACTTTTAAAACTTTTAATTAGTATTATGATAAATTACATAGGTAAAATTATTGTTTTAAATAATATAATCGTGTAGTACATGATCGTATATTATATTATTATGTGGTACAGTATGGGTTTGGTCGTAATGTTAATCTGTCATCTTAGTTCAAGGCTCTCAAAATATCAACGATTTACATTCAAGATAATAATTATGAATGTTACGTTTTATTTTTATATACCTACATGCAAATTTTTGTTAATGGGTCATGGTTTTTATATCATCGAATAATAAATTATTCCCAAAACAACCAACGTGAAATTATTGTACCACGACTATAGACTATTATTAAATATTGCGCGGGTTACGTACAAGTCTAGCTTTAATTTATATTGTCATAATAAATTATTGAAGATTATTATCATTGATAGTTGTCAAAATATTTTTATTAGTTTAATAAACATCCTGTTTAATAACACTAACCTAACCTGACGCTCAACATCCAAGAACAGTTAATAAACGTTAATATATTATATACTAATGAAATTGTCAACATCTTACCTGGCCAGAATAAACTACAAGACAAATATTCTATTATTAACGGTTATAATACGTTTATTAAATACAAAATCTAGAATAATTTCACTGAGTATTAGGTTATTAACTGCAGGTTAATACCTATACAGTATAACAAGTATAAAACTAGTATTTTAATTAAAGGAGAAAAATATAAAATTGGATGTTTATAAAAATCACAATTTCACTTAAATTAGTATTTAATGTTTTTTCGAAATCAAATACAATCAATAAAATCGTTTATTCCATGAAGAAAACTCACTAATTAGATAATAATATATTTTTTTGTCAAAATTGATCCTTAGGGTCAATTATTAATAACGACGTTGATGTCTGAAAAGTTGACTGGAATTATATTTAGTACACATCGTGACAGAACTTGACCAAACATAAATATTATCTTCTTTATGATAATAACTCTGTTTAATGTATATTGTGTATTATTTAGAATACAACAAAAACATAAAAATTAATTAAGTAGGTACCTATTAGAAATTTCTCAATTTAATAAAAAATACACGTGCGAGTGTATTTAGTCGAGTAGTTTCACACGTTCTCGAACTCAATTAAAAAGAAATAAACAAATTTCACTAAAAGAGTATTTTCTAAGCTTTGTGGTGCAGCTATATATTGATAGCTATATTACTATTGTCAATATATAATATTATAAATAGTTCAACAAAATATATATATATTTATAACTCAGTACTATGAATCCATATGAAATATAAGTACATAAGTTATTATCAACTCTTGAAACGTTTAGCTTAAAGTACAAATTTGTAAATGGTGGTAATATTATAATTTATAATACCTACTTGTTATATGATATCATTTTTTAAACCAATTCGTACGTTTACATACGCAATACGGCATAAAAATTGCAAATTTCTTCACGGTGATGTTTATAAATTCGAAGAGTAAAAAATAATAAATTATAACCCGATTCAACCATATTCATTTTGTATAATGTGAAATCGAAAAAAAAATTATACTTCTATAGGTTTTCGAAAATACAATAGCCGATATTTATAGGAACTATATAGTATCGTAGGGTATGATACTCAAAGAGAAGAGAAGGCATTAAGCTAATTTATTTAAACGTTATAACTTAACTATTAATATTAGAATCGAATATTATACAATGTGCTATGTGGAATATCGTTTTACGTTATCAGCATAATATTATTATCTACAGGTATCGTGTATATAGCTCATGACGTGTTTGCCTAACTCGAGTGGATTTTTTTCCTTCAATAATGCCCACATTCACACAACGGCGGAGACGGTCGTCGGCAAAGTGGGTGTACCGAGACACCGTCACCTACGTCTACTAACTGTACACTAGCGTATAAAAACGTTTAAAATGCTATACCTGCAACAGCACTTGAACGGCGGCGGTGTGACCTTTGCGGCATGCCCAGTGCACCGGCTTGGAGCCCTGGATCCCGTAACACGACATGTCCACGGTCACGCCCCTGGCCACCAGGTACCTGAGCACCTCGGAGTTGCCGTAGAGCGCGGCCCAGTGGGCCGGCGTGTAGCCCCATTCGTCACGGAAGCTGAGCGACTCACCGCCGCACTTTTCCACGGCGAACTCGAACTCGTCGTAATCGCCGGCTTTGATGGCCTCCAACAGCGGCTTGTACCGTTGGTCCTCCGATGTGTGCACGTCCAGTGAATCGGCCGAACAACCATCGTGCATGCCGTCGTTGTTGTTGTTGACGTTTATGTCGTTGACGTTGTTGACGTTGTTGTTGTTGTTGTTGTTATTGTTATTGTTGTTAGTGTTGCCGTTGCCACCGGCACTGCCGCTGCAGCCACTGCTCACCATGTTACGTCGCGCAGTGTTATCGATTTTTTTCCAGCGTACCTATCACGCCGTCCGCAGAAGTAATAATATATTTTTATTTATTTGTGTAAAATTATTAGATAGCTGTTATAACGTACACCTATTCGGCAATCGGGAAATAACGTAAATGTATTTCAAAAACCAAATACACCAAGTTAAGTCCACTAACGAATTGGTTTGGAGATAAAAAATTACAATATTGATAGAAAATAATATACGTTTTGAGCGGCTTGTGAACGAGTGTTACTCGCTGGTTCCTGCGCGCATTGCCCCGCAGTCATGTGTCGAGGAGCGTGCGCGGATCGATTGTAAAGTATTCGGCTGCCGCCGCCGTCGTCTCAGTTTGACCATTTCACTATTATATGCCGACACGATAATAATATTACGGTAGAATCTGCTTATTACGATGCCGTACATTATAACTATGATATTCCGGATAATATGATTGGTTTTATAACCATATGTATTTGGTTGGTTAGGTTAGGTTAGATATCTCGCTTAGGTAATTTTGATCGGATATTATGATATCGGTTACAACGATAATTCGGATATAAAGATTTAATTTTTAAATAACAATTGGTTTATTGATCTAGAACAATAAATTAGATTAATTCCGCCGATACGATATGCCGTTACGGTAACTAACTTGTAATATACGTGTATAACTGTTAAGGTTTGGTCTATGACTTTATGAGGTCTAGAATATTACAAAAGGCGATAGTGTAGGCAATTCTTATACCGATGTGGTAGTTATATTACTGTTAAAATATGTTAGGAGACCACTGTTACTAATAATAATATAATAATATTATTATAATTTATTGTACATCAATATTGCTGTAGCCTGTACTTTGTAGTATACATAATATTATATGCTAATTAATCATTAAATAGAAAGAAATATTATTAATAATATTAACGTGTATCTGACATACTTTTTGGTTGATGTTCCTTCTGCCCTCGTGTTAGACATCATTATTCCCTATAATTCATTTTTAGATATATTAACAAATTTCAATATTAATTTGTTTGATATGTATGCTAGATTTAGTTTTTTATACTCATCGTAGATTCAAATCTGTCATTATATTAGTTAAAATTATGTTGCTTTGTAATAAAAAATATATATATAATGTTTAGAATAGAAAAGAAAATTAAGTCTCCAATTAAAACAAAAGCGTTTAGTTTTTAATTAGTTATTTCTAATTGAATTATGTATTATAGTTTATTATTTTATGATTTGGTGAGCAACAATTAAATAATAACACAATTAAGTTGTTTCAGCAGTAGTATTATTATCAATGAAGTAAGTTATACATTTTATAACTAGTTTTATTATTTTTCATACACTATGTTGGCTTCTATAATCAAGTTGTTCTTATACTTGTAAATTCATTGATCAAATATTTTTGTTACATATTATATAATATATATGTTATGTACTTCTTAATTTAAAAACTCATATCATACTTTGATTAGTCTATTGTGAAAAACAATTTATGATACATCATAATATCTATCTATATTATTATGTGAATAAAAAATGTAATAATTTACCGATATTTTATATATTTTTACCTAGTAACAATCAAAAGAAAACCTATTGACTATTATGAATTTAAAAACTGTAACAAATATATTATTAGGTACTTCATTTTATGTTCGACGTTTGACAGTTAGTTTCATTTTAATACACTTATAGCCTATTTAAATGTGAAACTAAACATTTTTATTTAAAATAAGAGATCGTAACAAACTAGGTAATTAGTTTAGTAGAGTAATTACTTAACTTAAAAAAAAAAAATTTATGATTTATTGTACGTATGTCTTGCATATGTTTATACCATAACACGGGAGTGAATATATTAACATAAATCAAACATCCGAACAAAAATCAGAGAAAAAATCTATTAGATTTTTATTATGTGACTGCTGTTAAAGCCTATAAATTTTAGATATATATCTCATAACTGATTATATAACTTTAGACTCAAGATTTAGATGCAGTATAATTTTATAAAATCTAGTAATTTTAGTCACTTGAGTAACATAAAATATGTATTAAGTTAGTAGATTAATAATATATGTTTACTATTTTGATAAATAAGTTTTTATCAATTGAACTAAAAGCTATAACTTAATATAGATATTATATTGATATAAATTAAAATTATATAAGTTAATTTTTAGCAAATACCTAACTAAAGTATGTTGAATGAAATAATAATAGTAAAATTATTCTACACAATTGTTTGTTTGTATGTAGTTGAGTTGAACCCTAAATCTTAAACTTTTTATTATCATCAGCAGGCACCTAAATTATTATTTTCTAACCATATAATGCAATTTTCAAAATATTTAAATTAATTGTGATGTAAACATGCCCATCGCTCATAATTCATAATCCTAAACTATTTTCACAGTTTCACTGGTACTTAGTATTGACTTATGTACATTTATAACAACAGTATTTATAAAACTATATTAGTAACTAACATAGTTGGGTGGTTAATAATAATAAAATAATTTGTAAATTCAGTATTGTGAATGCTAAATTATAAATAAGCAGTTAACAGATAATATTTTACACTCAGGAAATGTAAGGTTAATATTAAAGACAAACATTATACTTTAACAACACCCGGGTCACAATATAATTTACACAATGATTTTCAGATTGCTCAATTTCAAAATATTTTAAACAATAATTTTAAGCAACCTTTTTATTTAAAATGCATCCTTTCTAATAATTACTCATAGTAGTTTCGCGTTTGTGTCAGTCAAGTTATTAAATTAAAGAATATTTATTTGATAATTTCTATTTTTAATTTTTAAATCATTCAACTTACATATACAATACATGATAAAAAAAAGCTTTTAGATAAACATATTGATAATTTTATGTGTGTAAACTGTAAAATGTAAAAATATTTTAATTTAAAGTATTCGTTTTAAGTAAACAGGAAAAAATAAGTTATTATAAAGTTAATTCAAATTACTATTTAGCTAGTAACATTTTAATTATGTAAACCTTTTTATTGTAATTACACTAATTAGTGATTATCACATATTTTGAACATAGTATAATAGTGTTTTGGAAGTGTCTCGAGACTTCGAGAGCATCAAATACGACTTGTTGAAGAGAATAGCGCTTCTTATTTTTTTTATTATTACCTTGAGTTATGATTAATATGAAATAATGTTTCTTTTTTACGATGATTTTTAATTACAAAACAAAACTAAAGGAGTACCTAGATATAAGTAACGGCTACCATGAATTTTTCTTTGTCACATTCTTTATCCTTAACGTTTTATAGTTATATAATAAACAATTTAATAAATTAAAACAAAATAGTTTTGATAAATTAAAATATAATTATTAAATTCTGAATATAAATAAATTATAAATATATAGTGATAATATT
>VUJU01004732.1:0-17116 GCA_009835225.1 Aphis craccivora
AAAAAAAAAACGATCGTCGACTGGCGGGGAAATGCAGCAACGGTAATGAGGATTTAGTGTAACCCCTTCAATACAATACAATAATTTACATTCATAGGATCATGATCGTTTTTCTTTATCCTTGGTTATTTTAATTTTACCGCCGACTCGACTCTTATACAACGCACGGCAGAACAGCCACTTATATAATTTTTAACATATATATATATTTGTATATAATAAGTTGTCAATATACTGAATGATATTCGTATAAATGCTGCACAAACTTCATCGAACGTAAAATATTATGTATTTATATAGTTAAATATATAATTAAAAATTAAGTTTAAATTAGAACAATTATTCATATACAACAGTTATAGACGGAGAAGGCACAAAACGGTTACATTCATCAAAACTGTAAATCATAAAACCAATTTTGTTGATCCTATATTATAGGTTTCTAAATTTCTAGAACCAGAACTTTTATGTGCTGAGGCCTGATGCACATTGAACAATTATGGAGTGAGAAAAATTGCGTTATGCCGTCTAAGTATAATATGGATGAATGGCAAAAAGAAAAATGGTGATTGGAAAATATTTTTAAAGACTTTTATAAATATAAAAACTGCTGCAGTAATTTATAAACAGAGGAAAGTGTTCCTAATTTTTAAACCACGGTAACACACACATTATACTGGTACCTAGGTTTATCCTGATCAAAAACATCGAAAGATCTGTATAATACAGATCATTGGCTGACTACATCATGTAAAGGTAGTCGAGTTAAGTCGGGTTAATAATTTAATTAATATTGATATATATATACAAGGTTTGTGTAAAACTGCTTTTGAACGTTGAAGAAAAAAACACGGAAACCGACGACAAACCTGCTGGAGCCGCGAGGTTAGGTTTAATGTATACTTACTTGTGTAGTGGGGCACGATGTTATAAACATGAAAAAATGTAAATAACATATAATATAATAATGGTTTTATTATCATAATATAATAGGTATAATGGTTTCAAATAACTAATAATTAATATAGATTATACACATAAGGAGAATAAATTGACGAACATGACGACAATCGCCAGGTGGACTATATTTTTTACATATAGGTACATGAAAAGGGAACGCCACTTAATTATTTAATCTTAGTTTTTTGTATATTTAAATTATATAAATATCTACGTATACGTATTTATCATTACATATTATTCAAGCCATTTGCGAATTATATTGGAAAAAAAATCGGAAGTCTAAATTAATTGGTGGGAGGAGGGTGATGATAAAAGGAAAATCTTTAAAATGCGTTCACAATGCGGTAGAGCACGCGAAAAAGAAAAAAAATACAAAATGGTCGTCAAAGGGGTGTGACGTTCTCCGTCAGCACACTGCATCCATTATAATCGTGGATAATGTACACTTTATATATCATATAATGCTAAGAGTTGCAAATGATCAAAATATGATCATTCGACGTCCGACGACGTCATGCCGGTCGACTTATCGTTGTTCTTGCCGTTGCCGAAGTCGTCTGCCCGGCTGTTGTGCAACAACTGACTCATGACGTCGGCCAGCCGCTTGGTCTGTGTCGCGTTATCTTTTATCAGCTTCTCCATCCTGATTAAGTGCCGATCGTGCATGGACAAGGTGTCCCGGTGCACGCGGACCATGTGTTCCAGTATCTGTTCCAGCACGTCCGGTTGCTGGACGTGATGATGGCGGCGGGACGACGACGACGAACCGACGCCGCCGCCGGTGCCGTTACCGCCGCCACTGGTGGTCGAGCACATAGTCAGCGGGTCCACTTTGAACCGCTTGGACACGTGACCGGAACTGTTGACCACGTAACAGTGGTCGTCGTTCTGGCCGTCCGTGTCGTCCATGTCGTCCAGTGCCGCGTCCGAGTCGTTCATGTGGTGAATGCCGCTGATGCTCGATGCGTCGGGTTCGGTCATGTCGTCGCCGACCACCACGGTCTGTGTGTACGTGGCAGCGTTCGCGTACTTCTTCTTCCGCTTGAGAATATCGTGCAGCGCCTCGAAGTACGGAGGCGGTTTTTTAGGCGCTGAACTGTTCGGGTCCGTCGAGCTGATTAAGTAGTTCCTGTACGATTTCTCTAGGTTGCGCCATTTCTGATGGCACTTGATGCCACCTTCGTTCACCGAGTCTGCGATTCTGTACCCTTTCGACATTAACTCCTCGCATATTCGTTTCCACACCCGAATCTTGACCGTACATTGGTCGTTGAACATATCCTGATATTTTTTAGAAGCCACTAGTGCCAGCATCTCCCGGGTCGCTTCGATATCCTTCTGGCACGGCGTTCTCATGCTCCACAATAGTTGGTCGGCGTCTGCAATACAGTGATGAACATATTTCGTATGTATGGTAGATAGTTGATGTTAAAGACATAGTGGACAACGCTTCCTTAATTTTTAATATATATACATTTTTTTTTTGTGTTTATGGAGGGTTAGGTATAATAATAATAAACAGTGGATGATTTTTTCATCAAACAACACTAATTAATTCAAAAACTATTAATATTCTTTTTACACGATTTTAAGTTGTTACAAAATATCACTTGAAAAAATAATAATTTTAATATCTTAACGGTACCTATATTTTTTTAAGTTTCCTAATTTTCTAATGACAATATATACATTGTTAATTCCTCATTCTAAAGCAGAATAATTTATAGGGATTACTTCGATCTATTAAAATTTAATTTCAAACAAGAAGTTTATAAGTTACAAGTATACAAAGTTTGATGTATAACCACGATAAATAGTGTAGTAGACCAACATTTTGTAGACCACCCACTGCAGCTCATTAAAACATAAAATATTTTTAACTGAAATACTACTTTTGTAAATTAAACTTTTATGCATCGAAGTACTCAAACATTATTTGAATCTGCAATAAGGAATTAGAATTGCGTGATATACGTAGAATTGTCATTAAAAAAGTAAAAAAGTTAATAATCATATTATTAAATATTTTTATTTTTTTAAGTGATGATATTTAACTTAAAATTATATTTAAAAAGGGACAATAAGTAACTAGGTTACTACTCTTCTATACAGTAGGTGTTGAGTGTGCCTAGATTTTGAACTATTGAAATTTGACGATTAAGTCATTTTAATTTATGTGTTAAATTTGAATTCAATGATAAATCATTGCATATGAAAAAGCGATTCTTACAAAAGGTCTGTCTGCCAAATTACTAGGTAATAAAGAATTATAATAAAAAAGTTTGGTGAAAATTTAAAATATTTATAGCTTTCCATTTTCAAATAACAACAAAGCCGTTTGATAAGAAATCTTTATTTGACGTGTAAATATTGAATGTTATTAATTTTTTACACTTCAGACGCTTGTTTTGAAAAATATTGGGAATTTAAATTTTAACCTATAACCAAAGTATCAACTAGATCTAGTTTACAACCAAAAACCATTCCCAAATTTGAAAATCAAAGATTTTTTTTATACATTTATATAACGCGTAAACATCGACACATCATTGGAAAATTGCTCCGCTTGAAATTTAAAATATTTTTAAATAATAGACTATAATATGTATTAGTATACTGGTAATAGTTTTTGAAATAATGAATGTTCTTTGATAAAATATAATATTATATATAATATATTGTACATACCGGATGTCTCCTCCACCCCGTCAGTGAAATACGAATTTGAAAAACTAATACTGGGCGTCAGAGGGCCTAAACTCGAAACAGAAAAATTTTAAAAATGTTGTTTTTTTGTTAAATAAAAAATCAGAGACATCGAAATTATGTTTATGTCAATATTTTAACTTTTTATGTTAAAATACTGACATATTAGTAATTTATTATTCTACAGTAAACGACCGGGTGGTACGAGACACCTATATTTAGCGGTAGACGGCGTTTAGTGAAATTATATTATTATATTATATTATCCATCATAGACCTTATGCTATATTTCATAAAGTGTAACTGTAGTAAACATAACATAATGTAGCAGTTGAGCAGTGATAGTAGTCTTTAATAATGTTTAATAATATATATTATAATAAATATGTTAAAGAGTGATATAACCAACATTAATAATACACTAAATGCATAATGAAACTCAGACACAAGTCACACTCGACAAGTGCCTTTTGTCTCTGACCGCTTTTAGTATATACAATCGGCTATTAGGTATTATAAAGTTCATGAATATAATACAATTATCCGTTTCATAATGCAACTGAGTAGTTATCAATTAAATTTAACAGTCGAAATCGTAATTACATATACTATAACTATCTTGCCATTATTGTGACAACTATTATTGCGAAATGTGAACTTGGTGTAGCTACCAATCTTGAATAATAGGTATGTAGAAAAATAGGACGAAAAAAACGGTATGACCGAAATTTAACATTTTAAATATTTGTTCAATTATATGTTTTTATCTTATAAAATAAGCACGTACAAAATTACTATCAATAAAATTTACTTTTTATCATTAAAATAATGTTTACTTATAAAAATGCTATTATAAATTAAACATGTACTGATATTGGTATGAGAATGTCTGTATAGTAAAAACAAATTATATAATAGTATACATACTATTATATATAATACCATAAAAAAGTTGTAAGGATCATTCTATATATATATTATTATTACACGTTTTACAACCAAATAATGACTATATAAATAAATAAAAAATAATGGAGTTCAAAACATTTTTTAATGTGTGATAAAATTATGAAACTAAATTAAATCTCGAAAACATTATTAATTGTTTACAACTGCAGTATACCCGATGGTTTATAAATTAGCTACTCCACTCGATTATTACTGAATATTAAAGAGCTGTTGAATTCAAATATTTAAATTTTCAAAACCAAATAAATATATTCACTTAGATAATTATACTAAGCATACTCCGTATACTATGTAATTAATTTAAAATTTAAATGGATAAAATTGGATTTGAAATTCAAGGTTATGGCGCTTTATAATGAATTAGTAGGTACAATACGAGCAAATAGTTCATAAAAATGCAATTTTATAAAATAAATGAATTATTAATGTATAACATGTTTATGTGTTTGTTAGGATAGATTACAGTGATACCCATTGAAATATTGATTAATAACTTAATTTTAAAGTCAGTAATGAGACATTAGAAAATTGTAAGAGTACCTAAATAATAAAACAAAAAAATGTGCATTATTATATACTTAATAATGTATGTAAATAAAAAATAAAAATTTAATTTTTAATTGAAATACATTTAATATTAACATATTATGAGAAACGTAAATTGTATTTCTTCAATATACTATATATGACAAGAATTTACATTTTTCATAATGATAAGTCATCGACGAATGTCAATAATAATAATAATAATAATAAATAATAATGTTTTATCGTACATTAATCAGCGAGACCTTCAATCAGACGTAAACAACAAATTCACATTCATAAATTGTGGAATAACAGGTAAGTGATAGAGAATCCACAAAAACTCATTACCCACTTCGCATAATATACTTTTCCACAAATCACATTATGAAACGGATAAATATTTAGATGTACATATTATTATAATAATAAAAGAATATAATATAATATAATATTTACCTGTCAAGACTTGGACGATTGGTTTCATATCATGTTCGGGCGAATCTTTTGGCGACCCAGTGGGTGACCCATAGCCCCCATGATACCCAAAACCAAAAATTTCTAATACATCTTCAGAATTAGGAACTGCTATACACTTTCCGCCTAAAAATGATCGATGTATAATTTTTTCTTCGGACAGTTAGATGTGAAAAATAACATTTTTGTATTTAAATAAGAAACTTCAGTGTTAACATTTTTTAAAAGCTATACCTAACGTATAGTGTATTTATACATTTCTAGAAGTTTCTTTTTAAACAATACTCACTTTCGTTGTCCAACACAATAAGATCACCATTTTCATTTAAAACTGGTTGTTTCTGATCGTCAACGGCAATACTATGGTTATCTGGATTAATCCATTGATATTTTTCCATCTTTATAGGTGTCATGAATCCTGATTTATTACTTAGATATTTCTATAATTTAACTATATACGTAATATTTTTTACCTGTCAAATTATAAATTTTGAATAATTATACAAAATAGTATGATAAGACTTTTATTGCAAAGTACAAATTAGTGAGTAAATATGTGATTGGCATAATGTTATTATTATATTCAACTATTTGATAAAATATTTATTTTAAAAAATAAAAATATTATTTAACATAAATAAATTTAAGTTCAATTTGCTTAGACAAATATCTAGATACATTTTTATATAATACAATTTTATTATTATAATAATATAGCCAATATAGGTAACATGAATAATCTTTTTTATAATTCATATACATCTGTCAAAATCACAATATCATTTCTGATATTTCTCTAATATCTTAATAACTAATATCGCATGCCACGTGTTTTTTCTCAAAGTTAAGTAAAACTTGAGTTATTACATTTAGTAAATATTTCGAAATAATCAATAAATATTTATATAAATATATATAGAGATTATTTCAAAAGTGATAACACTGCATTACAATACAAAATATCCGAATTTTAAATAAATAAAACATTTTGGTTAGGAATTATGACACATAAACCAGTGCTTAAATAAAGTCAATACAACACTCTTTCATAAAAGATAGCACATATTTTATTTAAAATGTCATTCATATTATGTCTTGTATGCAGGTTATCTACATTTATAATAATTAATAACACTAAAACCTAGAACGGCGCTACACCGATATTTGTTGTCGCAATAACTTCTGATATAAATATAATAATATAATAGGTGCATTATTATTTATTCATTTAACTTTTGATATATTATCTTTCTGTATCATATACCTAAGATTTTCATGTTAACAGGTTAAAACGTTTGCAGAAAAGTGACCATTTTTTCAATCAATTAAAAATTGGTTATTTTTAAAGGTTACTAGCGAATAAAGACGATTGATGAAGTGTAGGAATGAAAAATTTTTTTAAAAAAATTAATAAATATTAGAAGGTCAATTAATAAACTAACATCAGTGATGAAGGCGTATCGATCACCGTTCAATTATATCAATTATACTCAAGCATCAATTTACTGCAAATCTAGATAAAAAATTAAATTTAAGAATGTATTAACGAAAAATATAGGTACGCTATACAGTGAAATAGAATATATTAATTAATACAATTATAATTACGTTAGCAATCATGATGGCAATTAATTTATTATTAATATTATTCACGCATGTCCGAACATTACACATAATATGAGCGTTTGTAAGTCGAGTTGTAGATGATATTATTATTATTTTTTAACATGAATGTTACGTAGAATGATCACGGAAATGCGATACACACTGTATGGTTTTTTTTTTAACGGTACGGTGGATACATGTTGTAAAGCGATTACACTATACATCAGTATATTAGAAACAGCAAGAGAGAGAGAGAGAGGAGAAACGATAGCAGTGACGGTGGCCTTGGTCTAGACCCTCCGTCGTATTACATCTTTGTGGTCCATTGCACAAGACAACCAAAATGGCACAGTGCACACAACGCACACAACGCACACACACAGGTACGTACAACACACACTGTTTGAAAAAGTTAGGCGTTGCATCGACCTCCTTCGTTGTTGCACAAATGCATAGACACGCACACACCCACACACAGAATATACACGCGATGCAACGTTGGCAGTTTAACCGGACCCAAGGCCGGAACGAGGAAGACAAGTGCGGGGGCAGCAGATATTGCATGACATCGCTGCCGCTGCACTGCACAAGTTCACGTCACGAGTACCTATACTCTCATAATGTCTTTAAGTCGGACTGGTTAGAGAGAGCAAGAGAGACCAATAAACCTTTATTGTATATAAAATAAATATATATAATACTATACGCTATAAACTCGTTACTAACAACAACAGCACTGGTAGAAACAACAAAAACAAACACAAGAACACACGCATTCACGTTATTATAATAAAAATAGTTATAGTAAGTAGGTGGTAAGAAGTGATATCGAAACCTTTATAGCCTTTTCAGACAATCTTTTACAATGTCACTGTCAAATGAGTATATTGAAAAAAAAATACTAACAATCAACATTATGCAAAGATGTTTCTCTCCTGCAGTGCAAACACGACATCTGTATCACTCAATTATTTTGATATTCAATCCGATTCAAAAATCGTTTAATGATAAGATAATGTATGGTATTTCAAAAATAACAAAATTAAGTCATAAACCATCTATGATGAATATATCGAACTATTACAACCATTACAATACCTAGTTGTATTTAAAACTATTTTATTTTATTATTTAATTAATGTTATGTTGAAGAAAATACACCGAAGTGTATTCTGTATATTATGCATAATAATTACACGGGCAAATGATGATGTATTTTTCATATGGTAAAAAATGTGGGGTCTCGATTAAAAAAAGAGTGAGTTAACTTATACCATCACATTTAAAGATAAGAACATAAACAAATATGTATATTATAATCTATGACGTGTTTAATGTTTACATCATAAACTAGATATATGAGATAAATACTTTCAATATTTTCATTATACTACTTTGATGATATGGAAGGTAAATTTGTCAAGCTCATACAATACAGTGATAGATAAGACCCAAATAACAAATTAGTGTGAGTATATAGATACTATATACTCACAAAAAATTTTAGGCTTTAACGAAAAATTATTCTACACCCATAAGAATTGTGTGTATATTCTCGCCTAATTAATTATATTTTGGTTTATATTAAATGTAATAAATTAAAAAATATAACGAGAATGAAGTACTATTTTAGTATAGTAAATTAAATACTTAGGTACAACAATAGTGATATACCAGAAAATTCAAATATTTTTTTATTGGTTATTATAATTTGATTAGTTACTAAGGATTATTAAAATGATAATAATAAAAATAAATATAACTGACAAATAAAAATGCATTCATAAGATTATACAATAAGTACCTAGTTATAACAAGTACAAATAACAATTTTTTGTATAGTAGTTAAAAATTGAATAAGCTCCAGCCATATCTTATCCTAATATAGATATCGAAGCAAGGAAGTAATAGTACTATATATTTTTCAAAGCATTTTCATTTTAGTCACCGACCGTAATTTATTTTACTGTAATTAAGAAGAATATTTCCAGAATCAAAATCTTAGTTTAGAACTTCTGCTATGATTACTCAATCCTATACCCCTATTTTATTTACATTTTTCTTGTATAGTTATATATATTGTCATAAGTTTGAATTTATTGATTTTACCCGTCCATCTTTTCAGTTCTACATAGTTTACTACACACTATACAGTATAATAAATTAGTATATTACAATTAACTGAACCAGTTTACAGCTGTTTAATTAGTCTGTTCGGTAAGTTAACGTATATTCACAATATGTGTACTTTCATGACTAATAAAACAAATACAACATTTATTAAGATCAATAAACATAAAAAAAATGATTGTTAGTGTATATCTACATTATCAGATCATGAATAATTATAAAATTATCGAAATCTCATAAATTCCGTATATACATATTTTAATAATTAAAATATAATTATTATAATTATTATAATTATTATTATATAATTATTATAATATTATACGTAAGTAAAAGTGACAAATCAGACGCTTGATATAGTTAACCGTTGGAAAATATATTATAGGTATTATATATAATTTGATAGATTACCAACTACACTTAAAATTAAAAGGTAAATCACCTTCTTACACGAATGCCAGTAATAATGACCAAATATGGATTAGGTTACACACAAATACATACTCGTAAATTAATAATGAAACGGTAATAAAAATACAATTTTTTAAAATATATTTCATTAACAGTTACGAAAGCCAATAAAATACGAATAAAAATATTAAGTACAGCGAGTAATGAAAACGTTTAACTATTTTTAAACAACAATAGAATTGATCAGTTGCTTGTGAAGCTAAAAAAATAATTTTGAATTCATATTAAATACCAATAATAATACCTACCGTCGAAGTTCTTTGAGAATTCTGATAATTTTTTTCTCAAAAAAGGTTAAATAAACCAACAATCAACATTAAGTATAAACATGCATATTGCATATATTGAAAGAATTTCGAGTTTAACTGTCGTGTATAAGCATTTGTTACGGTAATTTTAGTATTCGTTTAAATAATTACTAAGTATCAACCAGTTAATTAAATTTTCATTCACGTACAAAAATAACAATAGACTTAAAATGTCTATTCACCGACAAATTATTTTTGATATTTACTAACTAGTTTAAAAATATAAGATAATCTAAAACAGAAAACTAACCCTTCAAAACAAGAACAATAATAATGACAATGCTAGTAATAAATTAAATAATTCCTATCACGTTTTTTTAAAAATATTAACCCGTAAAAATTCAATTTACTTAGTATATATTAGAATTGAGTAAATAACTAAATATGACTTATAACTGTGGCGAAAAATTATTTTAATAATCTATAATGAAAAACGCTACAAAAGTCTTAAATTGTATTTTACTGATTTAAAATTGTCATAGCTTTTTTTAATTGTTGTATACTTATTAATAATTCGTCGGCATCTACATTTTACACTTATGGAAGAACCTATAGGTAAACCACCGCTGTGAAAAAATTGATAGCCTCTCTCGAAAAAAATATCCTGGCTACGCCACTGACTTATAATATTTACTAAATAAGTATCTTTCATGAAAAAAAAACATCAGTCATGTTGATTTCAATTTTTACTTACCACGTATGTAAATATATTGCCAATTTCAATACTATTTATATCAATTAATGGATATTTAATAAAGATGAAATCATACCTGCAACAAAAAAATATACAATTCATTAGTTGTGAATGAAATAAAACAACAAACATGATTGCACGTGAATGATAAAAATAAGCTATTATAAAAATAAGTTGTCTCTATGCGTGAGCATTAAATTAAAAGGCACAAAAGTAACATTTAAATTTTATAATAAACCTATGTAGAAGTTATTATTTTATATTGTGTTTTTGCTATTTTTTGATTTGAAATGAGAACGTAGAAATAATGACCGTGTTTTTTTTAATACGCCCACGATTAGCTTTTTGCAACTCATATACAAATATCAGTATATTATTTTTCTTTTATACACATTATTCAGTATTTGATTTTTTTACTACATAACGTTACAACCATTAACCATAGTTCAAAGGATTTAATTATATTTTAATACATCGTTAGAAATAAATATAATTTTAGTCTTGGTTAGTTAATTTTTGGTTTATAGAGCAGATGAGAAATATTCAGGTTATGACTGATTTTATGTTATAATTCAGTGTGAAATAAAGAACATGATTGATCCTTTAGAGATATGTGCACATAAATAACCTTAGTTTTAGTATTTGCATACGATTTAAAGTAAATAATTAAATATTACCAAGTGTCTAACTTAAAATCTAAATATATCAATATATTTAGATAACATTACAAAATATGTTTTAAAGTAATATATTCATAATCAAGGAAAATTAACACGGAATACATATAATAATCTCAACACCTACAATATAGTAAAGAAGAGTCTAGATAACGCTTGTCGCCTGTATATCATAAAATTATAAATCCAATGAGTATTATAAACATTAAACGTTAAATTATAATAATCGCAGTACTGATCTTAGTCTTAATTAACATATTCGTTTAAGTTTAATATAGGATGTTCATCATAATTTAACACGCATAACAGTAAATTATTGAGTTAAATCTAATATTATAAATTATAATAACACTTTTTGGAAAATGGGCACAAATTCTAAATAAGAAATTTAAAATCCAGAAAAAGTATAAATATACTCTATTGAGTATATTAAATATAAGTATACATAAGGATGGCTTAATATAAAACATACAATTATTGATTATAGAATAGATTCTATAATCAATGATACAATATACTTATTATATTTTTAAATATATTTCCTGTAGGCTGTAGCCTGTAATGCTTGTAATAATTAATTAAAAGTTTATTGCAATAATATAGCATATATATAGGAGATAACAATACTATATAATATCATGCGATGATGATTGATAAGACTTTACATCATTAATTATTTTTAGGTTTGTATAATTAACTACTGCAGAATAAACTATATTATGAACAAACGATTTGTGCTATATTTTTATGACGCGATTCAATCATATAGAATTGAAATATATTTGCAAATTAACTAGCAAATACTGAAATACATAATATATAACATAGGTAATATGTATAATAATAAAAATATATTATACTTTGATTGATAAATAGTCATTAATTAAGATATATTTTTAAAATTATGTTATCTTCAGACAATAATTGAAAAAACATTAATGAATTCGTTGACATTGAAATCGAACAAGCATAATTTTATTTTTAATGGTATGTAACTAATTAAATGGATTACATGATAATATTTATTAAACGACAATCGGACATTAAGTTATATAAATACATATACAACCGTGTTAAAAGGAAATGTGTTTAAAACAAAGAACACCTAAAAATGTAATAGCTAAAGTTTATTAAACTATAATATTTAACAAACACGAATAATAAATGTTTTCGGAATTACGATATTCACAACAGTTTAATTTTATTGGAAGACAATAAATTGCGTTGGTATAATATGATTTCTTCAAAGGCGTTAAGTCCTTGGCCAAGATATAGCCGATATAGATAATATTGTAACATGCGTTGACCCTTTACAGATATTTTCCAAATAAATAAATAAATTGAAATTATCTTGTAAATTGCGCACAAATTAAAACCGATAAGTGCAAGTGCGGTGTAGACGCGTATTCCTGTTGCGAGGTTCGATGTCCGAATCGTAAGCAAACAATAAAGCATCACGGCCAGTGGGTAAAAGCACGTTTCATGTAATGAATTTAAAGTTTAAACACGATTCAAATGGATTTTTAATAAAACAACATAATATCGGCTTATTATATTATTTATAGAATGAAACGTAATAATAATAATGTTTGAAAAATAAAATAATATATAAATCTTAAAACTATTATAGGTATAGCATTATTATTCGATATAGGTATTTTGTAATAAACCAATAACTATATAATAAACGATTATAATATCATAACAGGTACAATATACATTAAGAGGGACTGGGTCGATGGTGAAGTGGGGCGGCGGAGGCGGTGCATCGGGGTCAAAAGCGCATCACTGGCTTGCGTAACAATCGCAACTTAACGTTACAATAATAATAATATTTAATTGTGAAAAACGTATTTATCACTACAACACAACGCGTAGTACAGCATATTATCGTAATATAATGTATATTATATATTTTTTAATACATTTATTAATCAGCTGTCTATGTCTACGGTCGATCGTACCGTGTCTGTATCCCGCGCAAAACGACGCGTTATTATTGGCACATGTGCGTATCACACGACGTATGTGTGTGCGCACAGACGGACGTCGTCGTCGGCGGCAACGGCCAAATGTGTTAAAATTTAGTGTGTCATCACTGACCTGGGACAACCCGTGCAGTTTCGCTCCTGTTGCTGTGCGCGCGCGAAATGTCTATTATCGGCGGCGGCGGCGCTTGCGCTCTAATTCACAGCAGATGCCACTAAAAACGGCACAGCCGCTGACGTCGCAGTCACCGCCTCGAATCGAATCGAAACGGAATGTCGCCGCAGATCATATCGCAACGACCCCTTGCACGGCGCGGTGAACGGTATGAAGGGGAGGAACACCACCAACCCCTATACCCTACTACCAACGCCAAAAGCGTCATTGATCTTTCATTCGCTGTCCCCTTTCTAGACTCTAGTCGACACCGCGTAAATACAACAATATATATGTATAAAAATGTATTAGTTTTTCCTGGTTTTATCGTCGTTTCCGTATATATAGGATATATTTTTTCCTCTATGTACGATATATTAATAAAGTATAATAAAATAATATATAATCACACAAATACGTCCGTGGACAGATTGGAGTTGCATTGATCCAATTCAAATACACTACCGTTTACCACCCTCACAACTATCGTCCACGTATCGAACAAATAAAAGCAATCAACGGGAGTTTTCGTTACGGTCAACTGCCGATCGATGCTCCATAATATTATTAAAACGAAAAACTGCATAACGTTTGCCATGCACGTTAGATACCTACCTATCATTTTATATAATATACTTTACAATAATTATTGTAGTTGTGAGTACTAAAAAATAACTGAAACCACTATATTCAATGTGCAATATATATAGGTATATATTTTCTCGTCGCTACGTTAATTTAATTTAATTAATCACACTGGACAGTGGATAGTGCTGTTATGAGTAGGTAATATATCGCAAACTGCAGACTAAATAAGAGGGGATAGAAAACCACAAATGGCGTATAAAAATGTCGAGTGTTTAAAATTGCACTTGGCACATTAATTTCCGAGGTTATAGAATGAATTATTAATGGCTACTTTATGGGATTTTTTTAGAACTGCATTTTTTCGTATAGTTGCATGTGCAGTACTCCTTCACTAAAATGTGACTCATCTGTTGTTACAAGATGATATTATTATATTGTCTTGTGCCAAACGTCTCGACCTACAATATTATTCTGTTTTTAATTTTAATTACTCACTTCGAAATTTATTTTATTTTTATATTAGACAATATGATTTTTTTTTCAATTTAATATTATGTAAAATACCTTCGATGACTACATAATATGGCTCAGATGTTATAATTGCATAATCCGCACTATTATTAAACTGCAGTTGGCCACTATAAAGATATTTAGATTTTGATTGTGTACACTGTTTAAAAACATAACATTAAACTGCAGTATACACTTAATTAAAGTAAGAATATATTAAGTTAATATAGTAAATATTACATTTGTATTGCGCTATTATGTATTATAATGTTCTGTTTAAAATTAAAAACAGCTGCCTTTGTCGATAGTCTTGGAAAAAGTTAAAAATGAGTTGTATATAATATAATAAATAATGAGTTAGGTATACTCAAGCAATCAATGTTATTTTGAAGGTATATTTCTAGACTATATTATGAAGTACAACCTTAGAATTATTTTTATATATTTTTAATAGATCCTATATATATTCGTAGATTCTCATACTATATATTAACAAATAAATAAAATAAGGTAACTAATTTTATTTTTATATTGCTCAAACCATTATCTCAAAATGCACTTAGTAAATGAAAAACACGACATGTTTTTAGTTCTCGGAATATGTTTTTTTATCGTGTCGACATAATGTTCGAATTATGTAGAAAATGTGGGTAAAATTTAAATAACGATGGAACAGAACGACAGGTAATAAGAGGTACCTACTCAGTAGCAGCGGAATCGAGTGAGAACAGAATTTCTCCTACCGACAATGTTCGAATGAGGGCGGAAACACACAACCTCTTGTTTCGGTCGAGTGAAAAAAAACAAAGTGTATAGTGGTTGTGTCTATACTATTTAAACAAAACGGTAGTCGTCAACGCTATTGGACGTAACAAGAAAAATTGAATACAAAATGCCATCTGCGTTTAAATAGTTTCAAGTAAAAAAAATAAAAATAGTATTATTAAATATTAATATATAACATAGAAACGACGAAACTGGCTGAGATGTCGACGATTTGCGGGGTGATTCAACCAACCCGATGACCCTGCTCACGGGTCTAATGAGCTGGGCACGTGAGTTTTTTACCACTGTTGATTTCATAATCGTTATCGACACAGTCTACAGTTGACATTGTCTAAGGTTATGGTCGTAAACAACAGTCCGTTGCATTTGTATGTCACTAAACTGTAATAAATAACTATATAATGCTACAATAGAAAAAATCCAATCAAATCGTGTGTCACCGCATCAAGCCATTTATAAACACAAATCGTACATTTAAATACATAACACGTTATGAGAGTAGAACTGATTATAAATTATAATACAGGGGAAGTACGACACATTATTAGAATACGAAAAACTAATAATGTGATATTGGTATGATATACCTTATTTTAAAATATTTTGTAAGGTTTCAATAATAACTTTTCCATAACACAATTTTGAAACGGTGAGGTCTGTTAGATTATGTGAAACTTATGGAGTTGTTTAATCGTATATGAAAATATAAATTAATTTTCATAAAACTGATATCAGTCTTATGAGTAAAAACTGTATAACTTCATAAGCAACGATTTTATAACTATCATACAATAAATGAGTGAAACATTATAATACTATAATAAAAATATAATAATATTATAAATCACCTAATAATAAAACAAAATAACGTTGTTAGAATTTGCCTAAATAAGCTTTCACTAAAAGGATCAACAATTGAAAATTATAAGGAATTAGGGGTCTTGCCAGTAAGACAATTATATAAAAATATAGCAATTATGTTCATTATTAAACAACTTGGTATTGATCAGTTACATAGTGATAATAGTCATATAAGAGAAATTAGAAAATATGATTGTCCAGTTAAATATACCTATAAATCCTTTGGTCAAACATTTGTAGATTATCTAGGCCCGACTTATTACAATTCTATGCCTCTGGACTTTAAAAGAAATATTAATTACAAGTAAAAAAATTAATATTAAAGGATTATTATATAAATATATATTTTTAGAATTGAATAATAATGTGTATAAATGCTAAATTGTATGTAATTTATATATATAACAGTATTTTTTGATTGCTATAATGCTGTATCAACTAAATGAATTACTAATTTATATATGTTAAAACTTTATATAACTGTGTCTTTTCTTCTCTATTATAATATTATATTTTTTAAAGTGTTCATATTCATAAGTCAATGTACGTAATATTATAAAAAATTACCTAATTATTTTATTATTATTTTATTTTATTGGTAAATGTAATAACTCCCTACCTCCAACACAAGCTATTAGCTTACAGGAGGTAGGTAATCAAAACTGTACCTATTTGTTAAATTTGTTTAATTTGTAACCATTTAT
>VUJU01004733.1:0-17115 GCA_009835225.1 Aphis craccivora
TATGTTTACTACTATACTAATGCAAGCATAACGATAATCGCACCCCGTACAGTACACTGTGGGTTATCTAATGGTACGATTATAACGGTTCTCCTTAAGAGTTTGTTAATAAATGAGAATCTCAATCAAATTTATTATTAATATGTTAAAATATATGAAAGAGGGGTGAACACGTTAGTCTATACATAGTCGGTATCACATTATATGATAATATTTTAAGCAATATACCTTTTGTCGCTGCATTTCGACTGGAAATATTATAATATAGTAATTTTGTTTGTGCATTTACCTACCTTTTCTGAGTATATAATAATAATGTATTATAATCGTGTGCGGTTACTCAAAGGTAATAACATAGGTAGGTACGTCTTATCTGTACGGTGGTGTAAAACTGCCGCCCGCGGCCGGGCTGTCGTGTATACATAATATATAATATATGTATACAACGTTTTCATTCGGCCATACCAACGGTTAGACGAGACCCAAGTTTGCCCTCCCTTAGGAAAAAATTCCTGTCGTAACCATTGTGGTTTTCGGTAGTGTTGGTATCGGTCGCAGCTGCAGCTGCTGTCGATCCATCGCGATTATACGATATCTATGAACCTCTGCACAGTACTATACGGGTGATTTTATGCGACCGTACATGGCCGGCGACACTATGTAGCCGCGCATGAACGGAACGAGCGACCCCCGGACCGCGTTCGCAAATCGATTTTCCGGGTCCCACTGCAGTACGTCACGCAGTGCGTCCGTGCCGCCGTCTAGTAGTCGTCGTTTAAAAACAAAAAGAAAAGAAACAGAAAAAAAAACAACAAAAATCCCACAATTATTGTGTGCCGACGGTCGCAAACACGCCGACAAAACAAAAATAACCGCGGACAGTCGTCGACATTGTACGCGATATTTAATAATATAATGACGTCGGTTTAGACACATATTATACAGTAAATAATAATAATCGACCACAGTGTGTTGTGGTGGCCGCACGACGCACCCGCAGTTGCAAGGACGGAAAACAAAATATTATAAATGGAAAATATGCATGCCGCCGATTTGCATTGACCGTGCCATATATAACGCGCTTTATACCGTAGTCGTTGTTTGGTAAGTAATTTTGAACCCTTATTTTCTATATACTTAAGTTTATCCACCGACTACTCGCACGAAATATGGTTATTATTAAACCGTGTGTTATCGTCATTCGCCACACTGTGCGCCCTATGTAATATCATTTACACATCGTGTAGCTTATCCGTATACGGGGTAGGCATTCGTAGGATTTATGTCCAAGTATATATACGCGTCAAGTCGAAATTCCGGAGAATGCACTCTGTATGCATCGATAAAAATGTCTATAATGCATAATACAAGGTATATACTGCACCTATACATTACACACCTACACTCGATTTTTTTCCCATCGTTTTAACTACCTACATCTTATTTAATATTTTCTCTCCACTCTTATGAATAAAATCCGTTCCGCACGCTGATTTTTGAATATTACAATGTGTATTAATTTTGATTGCCTTTTGGAACATGATAATAATACGGTTATGAATTATTTCCTCCTCATAAGAAAACATTTCATTGTGCACGAGGAATTCGGCAATGCTCAGTGTTATGGCTGTAATACGTATGTGTAGGTATATTCGAGCTTAATTACCTGTCTAATGGCGCCTTTTCAACCGTTTCACGTGTAGATTTTTTTTAAGAAACAGCGTGAATCCGTTGCGATTTTTCTTTTTTGACCGATGGCTTGTAGTTAGTACAGCAGTTGTTTGAAAACCACGTATTACAACAATTTCGATACAGACGAGTAATGTTAAAACCGGCGGGTCTAAAACTCTACGGGGTCACGGAAAAATAAATAAATTGATATTTTTTTTTTTAATATTAATTTTACAATAAACGATATTAACTATAACAAAATTATATTTTGAAAGTTGATGTTTACATATATTAAATCGGTATTCACTGTTTTCTATAATGTTTAACAGAAATTATGAAGTCGATTGTACCAGTACAACCTATATCGGCTGTATCTATTATTTAGCTGATTAAAGCCGATATTTCATTTATGAAAATGAAACCCCTCCCCTTGGGCGACTTCAGGATCTGCTACTGTAGCATACTCATACGAAAAGATTATATATATATATATATATATATCAATAAGAGAACATTTAATTCCCGAATATTTAATGCAACATACGAAGAAATAATGAGCTCATAATACAAGAGTTTACTCAACTATTCAGATAGGTATTCGTTCGCTTTCTCTTGGTAAAATATTTTTTAATTAAACATTTTAAATAAATCATAAAAAACTCTATAAAAGTTTGGTTCTGTTTCATAGTTTCTTGTATAAATATTTTTATATTTTAAGTCAGAATTTCAAATATTCCTCTGTGCAACATCAATGGTTATAAATAGTTGTAATATTATGCATAGTTTTTCTTTATACTTAAACATTAAACATGTTTAATAGTATGTTTTATGTACATTATCGCTATGGAAACACTTGGGTATTTAGTTGCTATTACCTATATATTTTGTTTTATGGTTTCGTGGTTACAAAAACTTATTTGTATGAAAAAAATGTTTTTAATAACCATATATTTTGAATCATACTAGTGATAGTAAGGTGATTCAATATTATTGTATAAGTAAATCTTGTTTTTTTTGTCCATGCAAAGCTACCGATTAATTTTATTCTCATGTTTTTATCCCCATGATTGACCATTATAATTGTATTGTTTAATGACGGTAACGCATCACACTACCTAATTGCCCAATAAAGTAATTTATACATTTATTATAAAAACAAATGCTGTTTTAAATTTTAATTAAGATTTGTATACACATTTTCTTATATAGGGAAATTCTTAAAGTTTATAAAAATATTTCCTTACTCTACTCAAAAATAATATTTTTAATTAGTGATTTGAGTATTTAAGTTGACTCGAACAACGATAAAAATTATCGTTGTAAAAATTGTACTTATGTAGTAATAGATAGGTACAAAATAAAATACAATTATACTCGTAATTCATTTAATATTTATTAGGTACAGTTATTTTATAAAAATTAATCGACAATAAGTTTAAGTCAGTGTTTGCTAAGCGTTTATAAAAGAAAACAATTCAAAAATGCTTACTTACCTATATAGACTATTTATTTAAATTCCTATAAATAATATAATATATTATATAGGTTATATATATTTAATATGTATATTGTATACACTAAATTACTAAATATAAGTAGATGTGGAGTGTACTACAAGGTTTTTTTTTATTTTTTTTATATGAATACTATATCCTATAGTTTATCATAGTATATGATGTATTTTTTTCTAATTAATGTTAACTTAATTATGGATTTATAAGTTTATATTTTATATTTTTTGATAATATCAAATTAAACTATACATTTATATACCAATAGTTGTCTCTAATGGCCAATGGGTATACAAATATATTTCACGCAGGCAATGATACAACATTATAATAATTTAAAAGGATAAAACCTTATTTACATAAATTAAAATTAGTTTAGGTTTTTAATTTTTATTTTTTTATTCATTTGTAATTATATTTAATTAAAAATATCTAAAAATCGTATCCATTGCTAGACAACAAATACTATGCTTATTTCGGATAAAAACATTTTATGTTATATTAAATTATTAACTTAAAATCATTTATAAATAATAAATATTTGTAATAGGTAATTAAAAAATTATTAAAATAAAAAAATATATAAGTATAGGTAATAAAACTACAAAAAGAGCACAATTTGTATTTATTTTTGGTGCTTAATTAGATTTAGAAATGATGGCATTTACTGCACTACTATTCAAAAAATATGTGTTATCTGCATACAAATAAGAGAATTTATTAGACAACCTATGTAGGTACCTATTTAGACTTTTAGCGTCTCCATAGCATGTAAAGTATGTTTTTTTTATTATATATTGGTATAATATTACTATATCTGAAATACAATAGCTTCTACAACAAACTTTAATATGCTTAATGCATTTACAAACTAAAAATGTCTATATATTTTTTTTTTTTTATCGCGATTTAATAAATTATGAAGTAAGCAGTTATTAGATACTGATATAAATATAGAAAATATTTCAATATCATATTACGATTTAGAAACAACCATAGCTGTATATTCACAACTATTCCGCAGTTCTTACTAAAAATGATTTATAATAAGTATATAAAATATAAGTCCCTTGAATGAAATCAATTTTTCTATGATCCAAAAAATTTAAATATAATCAAATTATTAGATTTTTTTTCATAGTTTAATTAAAACATAATATATTATTATTATTTGCACTATAATAGTAGCAAAAGTGAAAACTCTCATATCTAAATATTTTTTTTTTTTTGGTTGGGGTAACTATTTTAACATTTTTTTTTTAAATTTTATATAGGAGTTGGGGGTTAAGCTTCTCTATAAGCCACCTCTAAATACGCCTATGTAATTATGGTTTATAATATTTAATATAAAATATGTTATAATAACTATAATATTATTATTAGTACCTATATAATTAAATAAACGAAATAAAAATCATCAAAAAATAAATAGATACAATATTCACAAGAAAAAAAACCATACGTTATAGGCTGGCTAATTCTGATTTAAATGTATTGACCAAAGTATATAAGAACTGTATTTTTTCACAAAGCTAATAATATATTAACTCAACACAGTATTATATGGATATAATAATATAATATAATATTTACATTAGTATAAATGCAGTAATGCGTCCTCGTACAACGTCTTAAACATCTCATCAGTTACATGTATAAGACGTATGGATAGGTACATAATTTATGTACCATATATTTCCGAATCGTTAAATGTATTTATGTATTGATTTAATATGTATGATAGTATGTAAGTAGTATGACATTAATTGAGATTAAGTATACTTATATGTGTTACCACTTACCATAAAATAGGTGCGATAATTCAGAATGAGTAGAATAAATAACAATTAGTATTATCTACAAGATTAGATACAACTACCTATAACTTAACCTTATATCTGAACTACGCATAAGCATGGAGTCATAAGTTATAAGTCATTTATCATTATTATTTATATCAATTATGATATGTATGTATATTGTATGTAATATATTTTATGTACTTTTTTAATACCAAACCATGATTATATACCGGATACATTATAGGTAATCGTTTTTATTGATACACAGAATTCCGAGATATTATTAATTTTACTCTACTAAGTAATCAATCTTAGATATATATGTATATAGATTTTAAATATTATCCAATATTCATAATATATTATTTTAGTATTAATCATTATACTCGTATGTTGGTATAGCTGTGTGTGGCATATAATATATTACTTTAATTTAAAAAAAAAAAATACATTGATGCAATTTAAGAACCAACATTTAATAAGTAATAACAAGTATTACGTACAAAAGTAAAAGATTTGACAACGATAAGATACTATTAATTTTCTAGGATCGAAAAAACTTATATTCTAATTTCTAATACATTAGTCTTTATATAATATGCATATATAGCAGAAAACGAGTACAAACGATCAGATATCAACTATAATGAACACATAATTAATTAACCTAATGTTTATTTTAGTTTTTAAACTCAATCAAAATTTAGGTTAAGTATTTCATTTTTTGTTGTTGATTTTAAAAAGCACACAATCATTCACGATAAATTTATCTTAATAAAACAGTAACTATATTTTTATACCACACATTGTTTATTGATGTAATACAATAGATTTTATTTAATTGACTTATCCTATAAAATGTTTGATGATAAATGTTTAAAGCAAATACATAGAATGTATAACATAACTTATTATTAAAATATTCTTATAATGTATAGTATTATTTAGAATCGTTTGAAATTGAAAAACCCAATAGTTAAGTATAATCATTTACTATTCAATATTTCAAATTAGAATCTGAACTAAAAAAAATAATATTGTTGTCTTAAGTTTTTATGAGCATAAAATGTTCATTTATTATATTTTAAACCCAAACCTATAGACTTTTATTGATTCTAAATACAGACTTAAAATTCTCATTTGTAACAATTTTTTTAGAAAAGATGTGAAAAAATTAAAGTTAGAGACTTAGAGTATCAAATAATCAAAAATAAATTCAACCATTATTAACTAATTAAACACAAGTATTTTATTGGAAATTACATTTTCATTACCTACTCATTCTCCATCGAAAATTCACAATGAGATTAACACTGCGCAAGCACTGGCAGCTACCAGCCTAGCGGTACTGGAATTCTAGAACTTGGCCATTACTGAATATTATTTCAGAGAATTCAATATCTAAACATACGTAAACAAAAAGACGGGGTTATGCTCAGCTTATTGTATCACCATACAAAAATAATTATATGCATTATCATTCACCATGGCAAGATTTAATTTCAAATTATAATAATACCTTGTAGTAACGTCTCGCCGTTTGGATAATTGACAAAATTGTATACTATATAGTGATCACTGATGCTATAGTATAGTTGAGCATTTTTTATCTGTTTCAACGCTATGACGCATATTTGTAAACTGTATAAAAATTAATTTATTTTAAATTTGAGGTTGGGGAGTAAAACCCCAATAATAGGCTCAATAAACTTTGACTTTAAGCTTATGTGGGGAATGAAAAACCTAAGATTTAAGATATATATATATATATGTAGGTAATGAGATATTTCAAATTCAAAATCCAAAAATTTTTTAAGAAATAGCCATATAGTCCTCCATAATAATATTTATATGTATTTATACATTTATTTATTATAATTAAGTTGTCGAATTTATAGCTTGAATTGTTGATGTGTTATGTAAAAAATATTTTAATTTAAAATAATTTTCTCTAAAAAGAAAAAATTGAAATCTAATTTTTGATGATTATTTAATATATTATATAGTATTAAAATATTTGTTATAACTATTTTAATGAAATGTTTGTTTTATTTTTCAGAGTTTATTAAGCTTATTCATCATGCCGGGGTCAAGACACAAAATATTGAGCCATGTGTTCAGTGGCTTTTCCGAAAAGATGGGACGTACAAAAGTATTGGATATCGGCACGCAATCTATCGAAACACCACTAAAAAGATGTTTGACAACATTTGACATAACTCTTTTAGGTATACTCAAGTATTTCGATATTTTAATAATAACGTCACTACTAAATCTACTTATCTTATTGTACTGAATTCGTAATTTAGTTACATACATACAATATATATTTAATACAATTAATTTTTAAGAATCATTTAAATATAAGTACTTGTATAATCAAATAATATAACGCTTTTGCGGTATCTAAATACTAAATTTATAGCGCACGTTGAAAAAACCAAATTATGTATTGTATAAATATATAAAATATTTGGACGGAGCTTATATAATATAGAGTTGGAACTACGTAGTTCAGTTCTGAACTAATCGACATAAAATTTGGTACACTTATTCATTGACACTTGAGTAGTGCAGTTTGAATATAAGTTACTCGATAATGAGCAATGCTCATCATTGTTCATACATGTATTTCGTTTTAGCTTTCGAAAATTGAATATTTGTTTGTTTGTAATATAGAGGATTATTTTTAGTTACCTACCCGCACGGTATACTATGAAATTTTAAAGATTAAACTTAACTAAAGATTGATTTTTGAAGATTGACTTTGACGGAAGTTCATGTCCTTAAAAATTTATAAAATGCCCCAAAAATGCATTCATAATCTAAAAGATAAAGAAAAAAAGGCCCAATTGTTTTTATGATCTAAATATTTAAGAACACTCATAAAACTGTTAAATTAAAAATGTTTTTATTAATTTTTAAAATAATTATAATTTACATTGGTATCTGTGTATTATAATTTAAATGAAACTACATTGGAACTAGTTTTAATCTGAAAAACAATTTTAAAAATTTGTTTTTTTTTTTTATAATTGTAGGTAAAATTGAATTAATAGTTTATTGCTTTACATTCATACCAGAAAATACCTAATTGATAGTTGAATTTTTTCATTTTAATTTAACTTATAATTGGTAAATGTGCTCTAAAACTTCAATAAATGTCCTTAAAAGTAAAAAAATTAAAAAATGCAAAATTAAAGTTAGTTATACAGATTCATATGACATGTGATGAAAATCATATATTTATTTATTAATTGTATAACATACTTGGTTTTAACCAATAGAACACTTTTACAATAGTAAAAGTACGCCTATATAGTATCTAAACAAGAATTAATGGTTAGATGAAATTACCTATAAATGTATAATATGTACCTTTATTGTATACTTTATAAATTATTTTAAATCTTCTTAATACCTACTATTTATTGTGAATTGGGTTTTAAACAGTTAACACCACGCAATAACATTTTTTTTTGTACTTTTGTACCCATTCTATGTTGAACAAAAATAAATAATGTTTGTTATTGATTAAGTAATGGTTTTTATCTAAATACAGAAGTATTAATTATTTACACTTTTCAGAACATTTATATCTGTAAAATAGTTAACAATAACATTGTTCAATGTTTGTATTTATTTATTTATTAACTTATTTCAAGATAAATTCTAATAATACAAATAGTAAAATGGTTAATGACGATAATAACAATAAATATATCTATTGTATTATCTCGAAGAATGTAATACATAACAAAAATACAAGACATTAGGTATTATTGTGTAATATTATATTAGTTATACCTATTGATACTCCTTATAGTCATTGATAATGAATTATATTCAATAAGATATTAATGATATGATAATACGATTACATTTACCTAATAGCATTTAAATATGCATTTGATTATAAAAAAATCTATAATATAATATTTATTGATAAATGATAAAACAACAGAACAATTTAAATTTAAATTAAACTTATCGCAGAATTTATAATAATTCAAGTACTGTTCAGTGTGTGACACACGCACGTTTATTTATAATATTGAAATTAGGAAATGCCTATCATTATCTGTCAGTCACCAAAGTATATATTTTATTATTTTTATTTAATACAACCCTTGACATTTAAAAGTTAGTTGGAAAATATCTCTCATTCTTATACTCACATATTATACTACTAGGCCTTCCTATTTTATGCACATTTGGTGACCTTGACTTAAGGAGTAAAGGATACTTTTGAAAAGATTATTGCAAAGTGTTTTTGATATATTTAAATAATTCTAACTAATTGTGTTTTATCAAATTAACATTATTTACAATAACGTTTCCGTATACATCGCATTTCAAGCAGTGTTTGTGCTCTGCGAAATTCAACAAAAAAGTACCTACTACCTATATAGTATTAAAGGGTTTAATCTTTATTTGCGAATATCTTCAATTTCCGGTAAATAGGTATATAATTTCGTATGGAAAAATTCTGCACTACAAATTTTGGTAAATATACCTAGTATCTACCCTGGTTGACAGATGACCTATCGATATTCCACAATTTAGATCATACACCTAAATGTGTGTGATGTACATGTTTCTATTATTATTGGTCCGTGATAAGTGGCCGAATGCAACCAGTAAACATATATCATTATATTAACAATGTTAGACATAGAAAATTATATAATTATCTATAGATAAAAGTGATAAAACCATATGTATATTTCAATATAATCATCTAGATGAGATGAATAAATAGAATAAATAAATATACAAATATAATAATACTTTAATAACTAATACAATAACTATAGTTATTAGTTAATTATACAAAATTAATGATAAATAGAAATGGAAGTAATTATTAGGTACATTGATGTTTCATATATTGTTACATCATGTGTTAAGTGTACAATACATTATTTAAGTAGATGCGATACAGCAGTTAAATAGTATATATGTAAAAATATTTTATTTTTATTTCGTCCAAGTTGAGCATACAATGTTGTCAAATGTGTCATGATATTGATGATTTCTTCCGGACATTAGAAATTTTACTGGCTGTATTAAATTATCATTCAACTATGACTGAGGAGGAGTATATATATAGTGTAGAATTATATTTTAGAAAAATTTGTCTAACTATATGGAATATTAATTTAATACATTTATGCTGGTTGGATGAACAATCACTAGATATTTATTGAATCAATAGCGAACTAATATGGTCCCTCGAACATAATTAAGTGTGACGTGATTGGTCTATTAAATTTGATTGAACCATTAAATTCGTCAATTTGTTCTTGCAACTCGGCAGTAGTTTTAGAATATTTTATTTAGATCTAAAAATGTTAGCACTTGTACTTTTGTAGGTAGTATGTTTTAACTACTGTTAATATCAATATCTGATAACTAAGAAAAATTATAGTCTAATGCTTTCAAAAAATGCATTACAATTTTCAGTATTATTATTGAATATACGAGATTATATTATGTGAGAAATAATGCTATAAATATAATCAATAATCAATGCGCATACTATTTTACTGCAGCAAAGAATTATTTACAGAATTTAAAAGATTACAGGTTTTATAATTTAGATAAGATAGTGGATATAACTTTAAAAATTATCAAGATGAGATAAAATATACAAAAAAAGTATCTAGGTATACATAATACCAATAATATTGATCATGGTAATACATTATAGGTACATCGTAATTTATAGATAAATCATATTATTATAATATTTTTGAGAACAAATATTATCGAAAACGATATGTTTTAAAATACCCATATATATTATAGGTATAGGACATTTAATTCATCATTAATGATTAATCGTTTTGATATTTGAATTATAATAATTTATGTTTAAATAAATTAAAATAATACCAACACTGAATAATGGTTTTTGTTAACTGTTATTTATTTATATAAATCGTAAATGTTCTGTAAAGTGTGGATAAATATTTTTGTCGTATCTATAGATAGAACAATAAAATTACTTTATCAATAACAAAAGCTGTATATTTTTTATCAAAATACTTCAGATACATATTTAAGTGCATATATATGGCGTTATTTCTAACTGATTAAAAATCAATCTACAGTTAACAGTATTAGGAAGATTTAAAAGCATTTATAAAGTATATACAATGTGGATATATATTATATATTATACTATTATAATTTGTAAATGTGTTGTGATTTGCATACTTAAATATATTATTGGCAATAAGAAATTATGTACTATATTTTTGATATATAATATTACATAGTTGCACCTAATCACAATATTTTTTACAATAAAAAAAATTGAATTACCTACCTATATATTTTATAAGTTCATAACAAAACAATAATTTTAAACTAAAAAATATACATAATATATCTCTGTACTACATAATTAATAATATAGTTACATATGTGACAAAATCATTACCTAACATATTGTATCGGCTTCAACAATCACCGGCAAATGTCCGCATTCTTATTTAATATTTCATTATTTACTTATATTACAAATGCTTATCAAGTTAGTAAGCTTATTCGCCAAAATTGCTGCTATTTGGTTACAATTGTAATATAATTATACTTGTAGGTAGGTACATCATATTAAATACACTATAAATTTTAAACTAAAAAGTATCAAATCAATGTTTACAGCACACCACTAATCTGCGTTAAATGTAAAACTCTCTAGGTATATACCTACTCTCCAAACAGTCCAAACCATAATATTGGGTACAAAACTACAAAATGATGATGTGTATAGGTATAGGTTATAGCCTTATATAGGGACCTATCTGTCGTAAGTTCACTGATAGAGTATATAATATACACACAATATAACACAATTATATTATAATCATTAAAACGTAGTTGTGATTTAGCGTTAACGAAATATATTTCATATTTTTATTTTCGTGATGATAATAATATTATAATGTAGACCGCGCTTGTCAACCGTATAATAGGTACAAACAATATAATATTATATTATTTTACTCTGTTTCGCAGGAATCGGTCACATGGTCGGTGCCGGGATATACGTGCTGATCGGTACGGTCGCCAAGGAAATGGCTGGTCCTGCGATCATCCTATCGTTTATGTTGGCCGGTGCTGCGTCCATGTTGGCCGCATTGTGCTACGCCGAATTCGGGACCCGCATACCAAAAGCCGGTTCCGCGTACATCTACACGTATGTGAGCGTCGGCGAGTTTTGGGCATTCGTTATTGGATGGAACATCATACTCGAGCACATGATTGGTAATGCTTAGTTGAAGCGTGACGATCCGAGGGAGAGACCGAGACCGCGATAGACCGGTAGTGCATGTGTGCGTGTGTGCACCGATCGTTTACCTTGTGTTTATCGGTTGTGTGTGTGTGTGCGGTGCGCGCACGAGTGTTGTTGGATCTGTTGATGTTTAGGTCGGTTTGTGCATGTGAGTTATATTATAATATTATCATAATATGAGTAGCACAATAATATTATTGTTATTAAATTCATTGTTCTCACAAAATGTTGACTGTGCACGGTTGTAAAAAGAAACAGAGTTGTTTGGAAACGACCAACTATATAGGTACATATTTATAGGTAAGGTAGTTATTATAAACAAAAAAGTATTAAAATTAAAAATTGAGAAACTCGTAGATAAATTGTACGTCTATATTATACCTATTACTTCGTTCGTTGTATTATTGTACCTAATAGGAGATTTTTTTTTTTTAAGACCTACCTATACTGCAAGGGTAAATGTGATGCACTACTGCTCACACATTCACAGCAATACAGCATCACACACTGCATTATAGGTATATCAAAAAATTTAAAAACCTCATTTATTTTAGTATTTTTTCATCGTAATCGTTTGTATGTTTTTACTATAGTTTTAAATCATTGATTTACGTATTTTAAATTTCAAATTTCTAAGCAGATTAAATTGTAAGGATGTTTATGTATAGAAATTGATTACCTATTGAATCTACGGTGGGACTGTATACTTAATACTTGTCACATAACATAATATTTAGGTATTTATTATTAAAACTATAGTTGATCAACATGTTGTGGAATACAACATTTTAGTCATTTTAACTTTAATAAGTAGGTACCTACCTACGTAATACTTACAGTAGAACCGGAAACTTTGATATAAAATGCAGGAGTCAATGGTGAATTTTTGATAATTTACAAAATTATTAAAATAATTATAATATTATTTAGTTTAATTATTATAGATAAATGGCCTATTTATACCTATACTGCAGTAGTTGAGTGTTGTATTATTTGATATAATATTCATCTGTGTATACGAAAAAATGATTCTGAACAAATTTCGGTTTGAACAAGTCTAAACCCCAACTCTCAGAAAAAGTCGAATAACAATATCTTGTTCGTTGTATTTGGCACTAGGCTTATTGATTTCCAATTTCTAGAATATAATATATAGTAAGCTAAAGACACGATAAGTACTAAAGTACCTACACCCCTTTTACTTAGAAAAAGCGTTCATAGACAAAATCGAAAAAGATAAAATGTTATTAAGTATGACTACAAGGTGCAGGTAAGTAATAATAAATAGGCGAATGTGTGAATTTGGATTCAATGAATTATTATTCTATACGAAAAATGATTTTAAGTGGAGATATTCTATAATCAGCTTAGTATATTTTTTATGTTATATAGTTTTTGATATTATTATTAAATGTTTATTATAAATAATTAATAATATAAAATAGTCAAAACATTTTGAAAATAATCATATACCTAACTCATATAAGTAGGTACCTATATCTATACGGTTATACGTTTTCAAATTACAATGAAGTATAAAAAATAAGAAAATTAATTTTAACAATGAATATATAATGTCGTAAAAATTTAAACTGAAATTAGTGGGACTTTCCGGTAGGAATTTCTAACTACAAAATAATTTTCAATATTTTTTAGTTGGTAAATAAACAACTTACTTATGAGGAATCTTTTATTATAATATGAATACCCTACAAAAAAAAAAAAATACAACTATAAATAATAGTTCTTGTAAAACAAATTTTTCTACATATTTTCCTTCACACCTCTTAGAATCTAATATTTTATAAAAAACATTGTAATAAATTGAAAAAAATTATTCCGGTACCGGGAATCGAACCCGAGCCTCCTGGGTGAAAGCCAGGTATCCTAGCCACTAGACCATACCGGATTGGTGGTTATTCGTGTTGAAATTATTTATATTTAAGTATAAATATACTGATATATACCTATAATTATTTTAATTCGTTAATTTGTCTTTTTATAATAAAAAAAATAGGTATGCCTACATATTTTTATTTATATAATTATATACTTACTTTATTTAGTCTTTATCTAATCCACGAATAAAATTATAAATGGCGATTTTCTGTAAACGATTAACCATCGTTATCGAAAACGGTTTCTTTAAAAAAAATGTAATTGTTATAGGTACATACTACATACGTATCTATTTCTGTTTAAATATGTATCTGATTATGGCAAATAATTTTTTTATCTTTTCTTCTAGCTTCATATCTTTAGTCAAATCAGATACAATGTTAATATCTACACATTTTTCATGAACAATGATGATTTCAAATAATTGTTTACACGTATTAGACAGAAAATATAATTTTACATTATTTGCATTTATTTTGACTAAGGTACTGGTACACATTACACATATTATATTATGTTAAAATTAGTAAATTACTTTTATGTTTGGTAATGATGTTTCTAGAAACAGTAAAAACTATGTGATGAGTTTTTACTTTTTTTTTTTTCATCTAATAAGCATTTGATAATTATTAACGTCACGATTTCAATTTATAAATTATTTTTAACTGTGTCATTGTAACTCTTAAAAAAATAAATAATTTGTATAAATTTCTATTATATGTATCATTTAATTTTTTTGGGATAATAATACTTTAAATGTTTCCGCCCATCAACACTATTGCCGCTTACAGCCAATGATTCTTTTGTACTGAGGTTAAAGCGGCATTGAACATATAATACTAATATAACATACTATCTATTATACTTACTAGGTAATATTACATTTATATACATTTATTATTAATATTTCATCAAGGTAGATATTATGCCTATATTATAGTAATAATTATACCTATTACCTACACAGTACTAATCAATGATTACCTACCTACTGCCAAGAGAAGACTAGCTGAGAAGTGCTATGATAAATTCTTATTAATGCGTATAGATTGTGTGAAATTCTGCAGATTTCTATTTCTCAGAGGCTGTACCAATATATATAAGTACCTGTGGCTTTCTTATTATTATATAGATTTACTAGGTATTTATTTAATACAACCTATATAGTGGCTACTACTGCAGCCTACAGATTATAGAAAATACGTGTTATAAAGAGTGTATACAACTCGATTGCTCCCTTTTGTTTATTTTTTTACTCGGAAAAATTATATTGCGATTTCATAGCAATCGAACAATATTTTTCTTCCCCAATATAGGATAATTTACTAAGAGGAAATATAATAATGTGTACTGGGAAATTGTTTTCACAATCATAATAATTAATAGTTGGAATAGATATAGAGCTATAGACGCGTGGGCGGGTGTATTAGGTAGATGTGAAGTATATCAAGTAATGGGTATGTGTGTGTTATATGAAGAAACAATGAACATAATATATTATTTTATTAAATGTATTTTAATTTTTAAGCTCAAGTTATTGTTGTGTATTTTAATCTGTAGATAGGAAAGACGAGAATGAGTGTAATATCACATCTAAATAAATGTACAATAATTTATTTGTTCATTGAATAATTAAATTTTTACCAATAAAAAAGCTTTCATTGAGTGTTTCTCGTATCATTGAGTAGGCATTATTAATTAAAATAGTCAATATTTATAAATTAAATTAAAATTAAATGATGATTCATTCATCATTGCATATGAAAATTGATTCTGCAGTGAAGACGGCCATCAAATTATATTATTATAGATCTAATTTTTCTACAGAAACCACTATTAACGTTTAAAATCTAACCATTTAAATTTTAAAGTTTCTTCCCATATAAAAAAAATAAAAATGAATATTTGAATAAATAAATACATTGTTCCCCGAAATCTAAAAGACCATAAATTATTGTAAAACTGATAAACCAAATAATAAATGTAATGTTTGTTTATTTGTAAAAATAAAAAAACATAAAAAGTAAAATATATAGGTATAGGTACAAATTTAAAACAATATATATGTATGGTTACATATTATTCCTTGTATAATTTATAACTTATAAGCATTATAGCTTATAATGAGCAAACTATTACTACATATTGTGTGGTTAAAGAAGTATAGTTAAATATAATAAAGTAGTTAAATGTAACTAGATAAGAAATAGGTATATCTTCGAAATGTTGTAAATAATAGTTATAAATATTGGTGTGGGTGCATACGTTATTGAGTTTACTGACTTTATGACTAAATAGTAGGTATATAGAAGCAAATTTAACAATAAAACATTATTTAATAATAATGTTATCAATAATTGTCTCTTCTTTCAAAATAACATTAGATAGAATAATATAATTAGATTGCAGAATTTTGGAATTATATACAAAATGATTATTTATTGTTATTATATTCTTTGTTGACGGAAAAACACAGTGATGACTGATGGATAGAAATTAAAATGCGATAAAATACGTATTTCTGCCACTCTAGTGGTCTAATAGTCAACAAAAAATCAAAATATTGTCCTACTATTTAATAGGTATTCATATAACATTTAATAAATTTGTTCATTATAAAAAATAAAAACATTTAAGTATTACAAAGAGTTTTAAAAAAAGCTAATAATTGTATTGTTTTCTGTCCTAATTAACTATAGTTTTAAATATTTAAAAAAACCTACGTTTCATTCATTTAGATCAGCGTTTCTTAAACTGTGTTCCACGGAACCCTGGGGTTCCGCGAAGACCACTTCGGGGTTCCACGATACTTAGCGTTTTTTAAAAAAAATTTTAAGAAAATCACTTTTAAAAATCTAACTAAACATAGCGGCTAACGAGGAAAAATATTTAATGTATTAACACTTTTGAAATTATGATAATAATTATA
>VUJU01004734.1:0-17112 GCA_009835225.1 Aphis craccivora
AAAAACTTTCACATAATTTTTTTAACCTATCATCTTTACTTATATTCCTACGAAAAGCTCCTGATCTATAATTTAAAATTTTTATTGAAGCACTTGAGTGGCTCATTATTGTAGAGCTTCAATAAAAAGCCAAATATTCGGATGATTTATTCGCACTAGAGTTGCAAATTTATTATTCCACCCTTCCGAAATATTGTTTGTTCTACCTATACCAGCTTTAGTTAACTCAAACACGTTCCACGTGGAAGGTGGAAATAATGGAGGTGTTCTGGTAAATATGTACTTTAATTCTACATTTTCTTTATTCCTATATTTTATATTTTATTTTTATAGAATTAAAGTTACCATATAGTTACGTACTAATTGGTTACTAATTCAGTAATCTTATCGATGCGACGATGCCTATATAGCTATGATAAAATTGTTATCGACGATAATTTCTCGTGCTATATAATTTATTATTTGTATCTTAAGCTAAGAAAATGCATTAAAAACGTCAACAAATGCAAAAAAATGTCTTTAAAGTTTAAATAATCAATATCATACATTAAGATGATACTTCTGATAAAACCAAAGTAGGTACCTATTTTCAAACTTATTATTATGTAAAAAAATATATACATCGATTCGGGGTGGGGAAACGTCTCAGTCCGGGGGGGAAATGTCCAGTAGCGCTATAATTCCCGGGGGGGAAACGTCCATATACCATATAATTTATATCCGACAGTACGTTCGAGAAGGTTCTATACGTTTCCTTAACGACCTAAACGCTATTGACTTCCAGTCATGGTAAAATAAATTATTATATATATTATTTTATCTGCATGCTTCCAGTATCCTATTTAACCGTTACCACTTACCATTTACGCACAATATTTTAGTTTTCACCACTATAATAATATTATTATTTATTCCTATTTAATATAATATATTATACCTATAGAAAAAACTAACATATAATATGTTATATATAAACATATTGTATGTATAAAAACATACCTATAGTACAAATATAATAAATAATCTACGATACGTAATGGTTTTATAGAACAATTGTCTTTTTCGTTTTGTTAATCAAGTTGTGATTTTATTTACTAAAACATCTCAATATTTATTTTTATACATTTATGTTGTCATTTTATCAATAAATTTGCTAATTAGTAATTAAATCATTTAATCCACACACATTGTGTTGTTTATAGAATGTAACTTGTACCTACATGAGTTTGTTACTTAAGGCAGTTAATTAACTAAATTAACTATATTGAATTTTATGATTTGGATATCACTGATATCAGAATTCAAAGGTCGTTAGTTCTTATTTTTTTATGTAAGGGAGTTAATTTTGAATATGGGGAGTCAAATACATTGTTTTACATTACAAATGCATTATATCCACACATATTTAAAACATAATAAATAGGTAGTTTAAATATTTGTGTAGATTGATGTATGTAGATATTATATATTATTTTTAAGCCGAACACAGAACAAAGATCAAAGCAATTTTCATTTGTCTATTATTGTATACGGAAATAATTTTACGAAAGCATATACGTAGCAAACAGCAAACGGTAACACTGATTAGCAAGAAATAAATTATCCTCAACCATAAATACGAACGCTTTGTCTGCAAAATTTTGACTATTCTTTCCCAGATCTTTAAATCTTACAATATTTCCTTCTTGTGCCATAAATTTCATCAAAGATTACAATTTTTTTTCTAATTTTTTTAACTGTATTCTTAAAATTTAAAGAAATTCTTTAGTTAATTTCAGTTTAAAATGTTATTTTTTTCAACGTGTCCAATGCCCATACTCCATAATACACTTGCGCTATGGAAGAGCAAATACTTTCGAAAACATTTTGTACCATACTCTCCTTATATAATGAGTAATAACAATACAAATACTTAGTCGTCTTCTATATTACCTATGAAACGCCTACATCGAGAGATTTGTGGTTGCATACGCATTTGTGATTCAATAAAATTTATTGTAAACTAATTTAGTCTGTTTAGTTGCTTAGAATTACTATAACTATATATTTTTCAACTTTAAGAATGCACTCTTAGCATAACGTTGACTTTACACTGAATTTGTTTGCTGATATATCTCTTGGTCACATTATACAATAATCTTTTTCTATAGGTATCAAATCTATTTGCCGATAGATTTGATAGAAATTAATATATTTTAATGATGTGCTTTCAAACAGTCGTTTTAGAAGTAAAGAACGTGTTGGACTAACTGAAAAAAAAGTGTTGTTTTATATAAATAATAGTTCACTTTATTGTAAATTTAATCTAATTTTTTAAATAACCTATTAATTTATCTGTGTTAATTTCAGAATCAATAGTCATTTGTAGAATATAGTAACTTCTCCGAGGTCATTAACTATAATCTCAATAGACATATCAGCCTCATCTTCAAAAATGTAATTTATATGTAACAAAATATTAAGATTTAATTAATAAATTAAAAATTATAAAATGTATTTGATAAAAATAAACTAATTAATATATTTTCTAAAAGCACTACCAAAAATATTATAATGCGAGTTGCATGAAAAAATTATTAATTTAATGGTTCAATATATTTTAATGAATGAAATTAAACCATATTTAAGAGATCATTACCTTAATATTGATTTATATAATGTTAAATGATTGTACATCCCAGTACTATTGGTATCAAATAAAATAAATAATAATCTACTAAATACTGAACCCCTCATATCGCTACTTCCACCCCTCCCCTCGTCAATTTATGCCGATAATTATTCGATGTGTACACATTCTAATAATAAACTACGACGGACTAATTATCATAATCGTATGCATAGAATACTATAGTATTCTATGTCGTATGTTCTTTTATTATATTTATCGGCTTATAAAAAAATTAATTATTAATTATTATAATTAATAGAAATTGTAAAATAAAAAATCATGTCATATTGCATACGAATCTGCAATGAAGTGAGACATATTATGTCTCACATAAAATAAACTACGATCTATCACAGACTTATCGTTACACTTTTCGATTCATAATTTAGGTATATTAGAATATTATTATATTGTTATATTAGATAATTTCCCGTTACCAGGGGTAACCAGGTAACCAGGGTAACCGTAACATAACATATGACTTTTAGATTCTGGGTGCAAAGCTGCAGAGCGTGACGCTTTTTAGGTAACGCTATTTCGGTAACGCTTTTCGAACCTATGTACCAAAGAAAAGACATAAAATGTCAATATGTAGTTAATGATATTATGATATGAATTACTGTGATAAAAGGAATACAAATTCTTATTGATTTTTTCATGTTATTCCCTAAGTTACTTGACATACCAGAATACTCGGAAACGATGAGTACCAGCGTCTAAGTCTCAAACACAAAACAGCTGAATGATTTAAGAAAATTTTGTGATAACAACATATCATGTATGAATGATATTAATTATTAAATATTATCATTTGTTAATAGCATCAAATCACAGAACAGAAAATGTAATGTCAGTACATAAAATCTGCAAAAACAATTAAATTAAAAAAACAAAGCCCTTACTAAATAAAATAGACCTAATAACTAACCTAGACAACTATTGTTATCATACCTATATTCATATTTATGTTTTTTAGTTGACAAATAACAAAATAATTTATTATGTATTAATAAATAAAATATGTTTTTTTTTTTTAAATTTAATTTACTTGATTTAATGAATTGTATGTAATTTTATAATACGGAAATATGCCATCTACAATTTAAATATAAAATACTTGAATCAGTTGAATGTATCTATAAATTGAGTGTATAGTGTATACTAACTGCAAACTAATACTTAGTAAATTAAATATTATCAATCAATGACAAGTAGTTACGTCATATTTGTTTTCAGAAGTAGGTATACTTTATATTAATACCTACTGTTAAAGAATAAAATGCATGATAATGCATCAGTATAAATACTTTTTATCATATAAATGTACATTTATAAGCCGGTTAGGTTACTTATTAACTTTGTATTTTTAATGTATAATATGATAAATAAAAAAAAAACATAAAATAAAATTTTAACAAGTAATAAATGAATGTGAAAGCATAAGTTAGATACTATTGGATCTCAGATTTTAAAAGATCAATATGAATTAGAGCATTAAAATATTCATTATTATACAACATATTATACATATATATAATTATGATTTTTATTAATAACAAAAAATCTATAATAAAATAGGTAACCTGCGGTTGGCGGTTAGTATGTTTTCCTAGAGTGGGACTTTTTTACCGGGACTTATTTTTTCCGCGATTCCTACTTTATAGTATACTGTATACTTATTACTTATAGGTTAGAGACACATAAATATTAAATAATTTATTACTTGATAATAAACTCATAATGTATCAAAAGTATTTTGAACGAAAAAAAAATACGTAGGTACAACTAAAAATTTTAATTTAATTTAAAACATTAAAAAAAAAAAATTATACTTTGTTTATTGTATTTATTGGATATATTGACCGATTATACCATCCTTAATATATTTAAATAACTATTATATTAACAACAATATAACATTTAAGGAACCATGTATCAAATTATTGATCATTCAAACTTTTTAACTTGACAATATGTACGTATTTTTTTTATAATACCTAATTGATAAATTTTAAAATTCCTTTTATCTACAAATAGCTCAACAAGAATCAAAATATTTTGAAAAATGTTTAAGTGTACCATGTATAGAAGATTTTAGTATACAAACATTTGCAGGTAAAAATGTCCATTCTCCAGTATCTATATAATATGGTTAGTCGTTTGTGAATACAAAATATCAATAAATCGTTCGAGGAAAAATAACTATTTTACTGATTATAATATTCAATTATGTCATAGAAAATGTAACTCGGGAATTTTTTTAGGTAGAAATGAGTTATGACTTATGATGAATCTATTATAAAATTTTTAAAATATAGTCCATAGATTTAAAATAAAATCCTCGCTTGATACAAAAAAGCCAGAAAAATATCCAAGATTTCACGATTTTGACAAAATTCATAAATATTCTTACATCAAACGCTTATAAAAAATATTGACCGTACATTTTTGGGATTTTTTTAGTTTGAATAGTTTGATTATGAACAATTTATGAGTTTTCATGTTCTTTGACAGAAAGAAAAAATGTTTATCGACATTCGACACTTATAACAAAAAACTAAAAAAATTGATAATTGAAAATGTCTATAAATAGCACCATTATTTTAAAAAATTTGATGACAATTTTAATGAACTATTTAAGTTATTCGTGTTTGAGTTACATTAAAAAAAAGTAATATCAATTTTGCACTGTAAAATCAATATAGGTACATCGTTCATAGCTACGCTCAAAATCTAAAATAATCATCGTAATAACATAAACCTCGAAAAAATTCTGCGCACGTGATTTAGTGTATAATAATATAATACGTACCTATCTATATACTTATAATACGGACTGTACGACAATAAATAGAGAAACGAGGTTACTATTTTTAAACCTGTGCAAAGATTCAAGAGACTGACGTAAAAAAAAAAAAGAAAGTAAAACTCTGTTTCTCTCCATGCACTATGTGTTTCGAGCATAGACATAATAATAAATAATAATTTATTATTATGTCTATGGTTTCGAGCCCTGATCCTGCAGGCGCAGTAGCGAACCCTGGCCGGGTGTACACTCATGGTCACTGACCCTCAAACAGATGCAGATTTCAATAGTTCTTATCAGTTGATAATAAAAAATATTATTGTGAGATAACTCGAATAATCGTTTTAAAATAAAGATATTGCTTACAACTTATACAAGCACGAATTGAGTTTATTCGTAAAATCTCGAGCCATTTTAAGACTTAAAAAAAACGAGTAATTCATACGCGATCCGTTTAGTTTTAAAAGTGGACCAAAGAAAAAAATTTAATTTTTTTATCACAAAATTTTTATTTTTATTTAAGGTTATACCGCGAATTTGTTCGTTTTTTCTTTTTGTTTTTGTTGTTATTATTTATTATTATCGAAAATATCGACTATTCAGTATTCGACTATTATAGTACTACACTATAGTACACTACTATTATAGTAGTATTATAGTAATAGTAAATTTATCATCGTCAGTGTCAGATTGTCACTTGTCAATCCTGCATTCATTAGTCGTTATCGGATAATATTGTGTTTTATTTATTATTGTGTGTAACTGTTAATAGTGTTGTAACTCAAAAAACATACTGAACCAATTTCAAATAACCAACATTTCGATTTGGATATTGGATGGTCCTCTACATTTTATGGTCGGATGTGAATGAACGATGCTGTTATTGAATATCATACATAGGAATAAAGACGAATGTTTCCTATTAATACTGGCGCTTTTGCTTTATTACGTGATGATATTCTTAGAAGAAACTGAGAAACTTCGTTAAGAAGGTAGCTACCCAATTTGAACTGTACCTACCTATTGGCTATTTGTGTATAAAAATATAAAATACAATTATTAAGATATTAGAAAAAATTATTTAAAAATAGTTTTTTATTTGATATAGATTTGTATGTACTCATACCTGTATTATGTTGCTTATAAATTTTCAATTTTTAATTTAAACTTATATTTAAATATTTATCTTAATTATTAATAATATTCTTGAAAAATGATAGTCATTATTTCACATCAATTGCCGTTTTGATTTATCTTTTTAACTTTGAACTAAATATAACAATATTTTAAATGAATCAATTAAACCATGCCAGTTTTTAACCACAATAAAAAAAAACTGTTTACAATTGTTGTAAACTTATTTTAAAATATATTATTTCAAAACAATATTTTTAACCTTAAGTTTCTTTGATACTAAATATCTTACAAAATCAGTAGTATTGGAAAATCTGAAATAATAAAAAAAAAACTTAAAGCAGCACACTATTTGGATTCTTCCTGAATTGTACATATACCACTATGATTCAAATTATATCAATTTTCATATTTTTTTTATAGATATATCAGTAAAAACATAAAAGCAAATTCATTAACTTTAGCCAAAACTTATTTAATAAGTCTATAATAAAAAAAAATTCTGACCCAAGTAATCAATATACTTTAAGTTTAGTTCTATTAAAATATATTAACAGCCAAGTGACTAACCCTTCTAACTTTTAGCTTAAACTGCATCTGATATTTATATTAAGTGGCTTATTTGTAAGGAAAATAATAAATTTTCGGTTATCATATTCTGTTTTGCATCTATTTATTTTGAAATATGCAGGTCATCCCAAGTATAATTTTCCAGATCTGATTAGTGGAGCACACACTCAACATTTTGAACGTTTATGGCAATCAGCCATATAACAGGTGAAAGAATACTTAAAAACTTATTGGTTAATGTTAGATTCCTACATAGGTGAATTCTGTACCGCCAAAAAAAACATAAGTATTAACTTGTATTTGCTTGATTAATAAATTACTTCTTTTATAAATACATTTTTATTAACCTGTGTTTTATCTTAAATTAATTTTCAACATTTATTCATTGTTTAAATAAATAGTTGTTTATTTATACATTTAAATTACCAATACTTATATCCAATATATATATATTGTAAAGAAGAAATAACGAGTATAAAAACTAAAGTTAATATATATCTAAATAGTTCTTAGTACAAAAACTGAGTTAAAATTATTTTAATGGCCAATATTTATACAAAGAATATAATGTTTTTATTTTAAAATAAATATTTATTCTTTAGATTTCGAAGGATTCCTAAGTCCTACATATATTATTCAAAGATGTTTGTTGAAGATTTAGTTAAAGGATTTTATGACATAATTTCAAAAAATGTAAGTATAAATATATATACCTATAGTTAAATCTTATTATATATATCTATACATTTTTAAATACAAAATTGTATTTTATATAATTTAATAATTTAATAACAGTATATTATGTATGTAATATATTTTCCAAGTATGAAATAATGAAATCTAAGATATTTTATTATACAAAATATTTACAACATAATGAAATTTGTTTCGTCAAATATTTTGTATTAAAAATTTCTGATAAATCAGATTTATTAATTAATTACGCACAGCCTAAATAAAAAATTTAATTTCTCAAGTAATAAATATTTATTTCATATTCATGTTTATATCTAGTTGTTTAAAAATTGCTATTATAGTAGTACTAGACTATCTTAATTGTTTAGTTATGATTGTTTTGATTATCTTTATCTCAAATTATTATATTTTTTTTTTCAGAAAATATTAATTTTGGTTAACTATGATGTGGATGCAATTTGTGCTGTGAAAATACTTCAGTGCATATTACGTTTTGACAATATAGTGTATGTACTTGTACCAGTAAAAACTGTTACAGAGCTAAAAAAAGCTTTTGAAGAGCAAAAAGTTGATGTAAGTACTTCAGTATTAAATATTTGTGCTTGAGATTTTCCACTTTTAAATATTAATTTATTTTAGGTGAAATATGTTATATTAATTAATTGTGGTGGTACATTAGATATAATAGACATTTTAGAACCGGAGGAAAATATTACTTTTTTTGTTGTTGATAGTCATAGACCTACAGATATATGCAACATTTATAGCAGTTCCCAGGTATTTTATTTCTTGAGTATTGAATCTACGTGTTACAAATATTTGCTATTTAGTTAACTAAATTGTATGTTGTATTTCAGGTTAGAGTACTGACTCCCCCTGAAGATGAAGAAAAAATTCCTGATTTTGAAGATATTTTTAATGAGAATGAAGTAATAATTTTTGATATATTTGTTAATGTAATATTTTTATATTTTCTTATGTTTAGTCATCAGATGACGAAGATGTGGATTCTGTTGAACTCGATGATGAAGAAGAGTCAGATATTGTCAATGTCAATAGCGTTGAAGAGCAACAAAACAAAAGAAGAAGACTTGATCAAAGCACATTAATTAAAAGAAGAGAAAGAAGAAGATGGGAAGAAAATAGAAAAAAACTGTTATTTGATTATACTCAATTTTCTTATTATGGGCGTTCAGTATGTATATTTTAATTTCTATAAAAAATTTATATTACTATATAATATGTATTTTTAATTAATAGGCTGCAATGTTAATGTTTGATCTTGCTTGGAAATTACACAGGGAATCTGTTGATTTATTGTGGTAAATAATTTATTTAAACATTATTCTATTTTTAATATGTAATGATTTATGAACTCTACATCTTTATCAGGTGGGGAATTGTTGGTGTTACTGAACAATATATTTTAGGCAAGACAGAACGTATGCGATATCTTAAAGAAGTAGAATTGATTGCTGGTCACATTGGTCGTATTTGTGATTCTACTATTATTAATGACGATGAAGATAATATGTCACAATCATCAATGTCTAAACCCTCAAACACTTCTACGCAACTTCGAATTGAATCAGAAAAAGAGTGAATTATTTTGAATTAAATACATATTATTAAAATATAAGTAATAATTAATACCAATTTTCAGTCTACTATTGGCTCTATACAGACATTGGACAATTGAATGCAGTCTTCGATATTCTATGTTTACTGCAGTATCTTTAAAACTTTGGACAATCAAAGGCGAAAAAAGACTGAAACAAATATTAGCAGAAATGGGGTAAAATCATTGTAAATCTCTTTATATCTTGAACTTTTAGTATTTTTATCTGACATACTCTGTGTAGTTGAAGTAGTCCTTAGCCATCAAACAAGTAAATAATATACTTTATAAGCCCTAAAGTTTGTCACTAATGTTTGCTTTTTCCATCTGCCACCATCGGACACGAACAAAGTGATTCAGTCGACTCTACGAACTACAAGAAAAGCAAAACAAAATTACTAAGTCAGTTGGTTGGATGTACTATCTAGTATCAAACATCTTTCTTTCTGATTTGCAATTTTCAATCGAAATTATATTATATCTAAGTATTGATGTACAGATTTTTCAACATATTGTAAAGATACCACCACATTCTCACTATAATATTGTTTATTTTCTTTGGTCTCTACTTTCATTAACTCAGTTTATATCACCTTTTATTATGATATGCCTATTGTTCGGCAACTCTAAACTTGGCGACAATATCCTGATAGCTTTTCATCGCACGACAAACTCTTCTGACAAAATAACAAATACTACTCTTGAAGTAGAATTTCAGCCATGTACAAATGATTTTCATCTCAATCTGCATCAGTTATATTTTAAAAGAGAATTTTGGTTTAACAACAGTATCCTTATATATTTAAGATTACCTCTTGCTGAAAGTCGTCAAATGTACCATTCAATGGATTTGGGTTTACGTAAACAATTTTATGGCATGATGGAAAAAATTTCTAATACTCATAATTTATTACAAATGACTTATCCATCATTTATGCTACATCAAGGATTTAAAACGAGGTATCAATGTGCTGACTATGTTTATTCAATGGTTGCTACATTGGAAACCAACGTAAGTTTTCTAGTTTTTATCATTTACACTTCAATTTTAATTTTGAACCTTTTCTATTATTTTTCTTTTATCTGTAGTCCCGTGAAAATTCCCCTACACAGTGTTTTTATAACACAATGGATTCATTGTCTAGGTAAGATACAGAAATTATTAAATTAACAATATTTCACTAAATCAAAAATAAAAACAATTTAATTTATTTTAGATCAAAAAAAGAATTTTTAGACCAAGGAATAGAAAAAGCCAAATGGATATTATCCAACATGTTTAGACATGTCCAGGCAGCATTAGATATGAGACAAGTCATATTGGCTGGACCATTTTACTATTTAATTGTTCAAGAGGTATTAAACTACTACATTTTGATAATTGATATGACATATTTTAATAATATAAAATATATATTTTTGTTTATTATTATTAAACTTTTTTCATAGGGTACGTTACATTCTCAGCACTATTCAAATCCCCACTGCTTAACTATGTTAGCATCATTTGCATTAAGAGCTCAAGTAGCATCATCACGAAAAATCAAAGCTACTCGTTTGCCATTAATTGCTTCAGCAACTCTTGATTCGGATCAAGATACATGTTTAATAGTTGGTATCCCTCCTATCACTGAGTCCATGCCTAAAAGGTCAGTTAACTTATAATTTTATTTTTAGTAATTATTATGCCATTTAAGAAAGTTAACCTTAGCATTGTCTTCATATTACTAAAATATACCAAATATGCATTCAGTAGAACCAATTGTTTTAATTGTAGAGTAAGTTGACTAATTATTAAAGGTAAGAATATTAATTATACTTTGACTTTAGCATTGCCTTTTTTGATGTTTTATTTTTCAACTGTATATTAGTATAGAAATATATAAATATTGTAAATATTACTTGTTAACAATGCTCATTTATAACTTAATAATTAATATATTTAAAAAAGCCATTGCTGAAGTCAACGGACAAACAATGTTCTTACTAAAAACTTTAATAATATGTCAATTCACTCTTGATATTAAATTGAATAACATATAATTAGTTACATTGATCTTAATTGCTATTTTGTACGTTCATAAGATGAAGACAACACGTCATGTAGGTTGTGCTCTTAAAAAAAAAAAAATAATTGTAACAATATAAACTAACAAATATATACAATCAATTTGCATTTACTCAAATCTTTGTAACTCAATTATATTCATAATTTAAATTTTGATTTTGAGGAACTTCCCCCCCCCCAACAAAAACCCCCTATGTCTTAGGAACACTACTTACAGCAGTTATCCTGGTACAAAGTTGTGGTGACATGATGAATGAGCATTTTCTGACATTCCCAAAATTCTTTTTTTGTACAAATGAAGTATAGAATCAAATCCAAAGTTTAATTAATAATATCCAAATAGTTTTCTGGGCCATGACATTATATTATGTGTGTAATGATTGTCCGCAGAATGTTGTGGAGTAGGCACACCAATAGTCAAATAATTTATGTATATTAAGCATTATAATTAATCATTCCATTATATTATTATATTTTAGGATAATATAAAATAAAACTTTAATTGTTTTACATTTTGTTATTTATTAAATAATAATATAATTACAGCATGCATAAAGTTTTCCATCTAAAGTGTGCTATAATTAAAATGTTTTAGTTTTTTTGGAAAAGCATTCGAACAAGTTTCCAACAAAACAAATATTGAAATTTCATTGGATTACTTTGATTCGTCTATAGCAAAAATGCAAACTAAAGATCGACCAAAGTTTTTTGATGCACTGACTGCGTTACTTAGTTGACAAGTAATGTTTATTGTATTATTAAGTATTAATTGTTTAAATTTGACATAATGTAAATTAGTAAAATGTTTTTTAATTATAAGTACAGTAACATTTTTTTTTTTTTTATGAATATTGTTTATTTTCATTAAATAAAATATTAACATAAGTATTATAATTTGTTTTTTGAATTGTTACCTCTTAATTTTTTTTTTAGAATGGTATATATTGTACATTTTAACATAATACACTGCATCAGATATTCGAACCTAGAAAAAAAAAGAAATTGTAAACATTTTATAAGTTAAAATATACAAAGCAATTCTTATAAATTCTTAAATGTTTAGAGCATAATATAATATTACTATTTTTGTTACAAAATAATTATTTTTAAACAAATCTTGATATAATTTATATTAATTGTAAAAAAAAAACGACGTCAATAAAATATAAATAAATTATAGCCCAAGACTAATTTAGTACAAATAATGGTGTAACATGCTTGCATTATATGTTTATGCTATATTATAAATATATAAAAATTTAAGTTTAATATAATTAATTCGTTTTTATGTAATTTTACACAGCATAAAAATAAAAATGGTAATTGGAAATAAATAAATTTCCATTCACATTTCGATAAATAGCAATATTATTTCTCAAGTATATAAGCCTTGTATATTATGTATTAATAACCAAAGTACCTTAGATATTTATTTAATCAATACATAAAATAGTAATAGAATAAAATTATCTAAATAAAGTATACCAGTTTATTATATTGTAAGATCTGTCATAAAACAAAATAATTTGATATTAAAAAATGCTAACGTAGCAACATAGAAAGTTTCCCTAAATAAGTTGTTTTATATAATATATAAAAATATTAACACAATTCATTGTATGTATTTACTTCAGATATTTTATTTTTTATAAATACCTCGTTATATCTGCAGACTTTCGAATGATGAGTAAGCACTTTTTTGAAATAAAGCGCCCATTATGACCATTTTCTTCTGCTATGTGATAATTTACACAATAGTTGTAACAGGAGTTTTCATTCAAATATTTTTTTAAGGATGTTTTTTCTAATGTTTTAATTTTAGAATTACCATAATTATTATAGGCTTAACCCCATTGTCATTTTAAACTACACACCTCGTCAATAGCATTGTGTTTTCAAAAATCAATTCTAAATAAGCTTTAACACAATAAAATAGAGAATGCTTACCTGAATTAATGACTGTAACATCATGTCTTGAACAAATTTTCAGTGATCTCTGCGACTGTTGCCATTATGTCCTATATTTAAAAGTTAAAGTTATAAATGTATTTATTTGAGTAGATATTTATAACAAACTTACCTCTATGCCTATGACTATTAGAAGATCGACGATCACTACGGCTTCTACTTCTTCGTCTTTCTCTTTCATGTCTATCAGATTTTCTGTAAAAAAATTTTTTATAAATTTAATTACAAAAATGATTGAATACAGTGAATAATTTGTTTTTCTCTTTAACAAATAATTACCTATCATTTCTATGACGAGACCTATCTCTGGAGCTTTTAGATCTCTTGTCATTATTAACATCGCGGCTATGTCTATCTACGTCTTTAGAGTTACTCCTGTATTAAATAAAATATCAAAATATAGTTGAGATTCTAACCATTAAGAGGTTAATAATTATTAAACCTAGTACGATCCATGCGTTTTTTTCTTTCTTCTTCCCGTTGTTTTTCTCTTTCTTCTACATATTTTTTTCTTTGCTCTTGTATTTCACTCACTGCATTTTTTAAACGAGCATAACCCATATGTTGTTTTCCCATTAAATGATCATCAATGCGGGACTGAGCATCACCAACAATTAAAAAAGCTCCACAAACTTCACATACTTCCATTTGTTTTTCTTGAGCGGCGGCTAGTTCATATGTCTAAAATTATTGTTAAATTATACACATAGTATAAGATAATTTGATTTTTATAAAAATATTACTTGTGACCAATGAATGCTTTCATTTTGTTTTCTCAAAATATCACGTTCTTCTTTTAACTGATCACAAAGCTTCATGAGTCCCTGCGCTTCTTCAACATGACCTCGTATACCCATTTGTTCAGCTTCTTGCACTAACCCATTAATTTTTTCTGACAATAATTTAATTTGTTCTTGGTTTTTCTGACTTTGACTATTAGAATGGGACACCGGCTACAAAATATTAATCGAAATGTTATTAAATTATATTATTAATAATTTATGTTAGTCAAATTATATTTCCCAAAGCTATAATTATATCAAATTGATCAATAAGGAATCTAAATTTTAAATCATGAATTAAATAATTCTTTATAAGTTATAACCAATATCAGATAAATAATGAATAAAAATCATACAGTAACCAAACTAAAATTACTTAATAAAATAACTAAGTTCCTATGACTTGATTATTAGCTATAGCCTATAATTTTATTGAATTTTCATCATGTGATATAGAAGATATAAATATCTATTAAAATAAGTAATAAATATCAATTAATGTAAATTAATATGGATTTTGGAATAATATATTTATTAATAAAAAAAATGTAAATTACATAATTATTGATAAAATCTTTGTCTTTGTTCATTAATAACATAATTTTTGTATATTAAATTATGCATTTAAGTACTTAAAATCAGAGCGTTTGAATTTTAAAATAATTGACAAATTGAATTAAAATAATTTAAAAAATTAAGAATAACCTAACAAAGAAATAAGAATAAACAAAATTATATAAGTATAACAATAGAATATATTAAAAATACACTATCATATTACAATACAAATTTAAGACCTAACTTATCAGTTATCACCCATATATATACACAATTGAAGCTAAAATCTAAACTTAGTAATTATTTTAATAATTAAAATATAAAGGGGGGGAATTATTTAATGATGTACCTCAAAAACCTTTGACGTGTTTAAGATTCGAGGCTGTTAGCGCCGCATCCATGATCAACAATACAGCTTCCGATCACAATCTGCCTTTTTTAAATTACCTATAGAATACGCTAACAACTTTTTAGGCCAAATGAAATTAATGATTTCATTTTTGTACTATTAATTATTATAAACAGTGACTGTAAATAGGTTATTTTTAAAATTGGTTAAGAACTTACATAAAAAAATGTAATGTACCTAATTAAACATAATAAACATGGAATACTAACCATTTCAGTTTTATTCATAAGCTCCAACCTTTGTTTCCCTTTTTCGATGCGACGATCAACATCATTTAATAAACTAGTAGCAAATGACACAAACTCATCTTCATATTGCATTTTAGAACGGCTACTTGCTTCATTATATTGTGTTTTAGCTTCTTCGCAGTGAACTTTTGGACAAGCTCCAAGATCAGCACGGGTATTGACAAATAGATCGTGAGGACAAAATTTAACCATGAAGTATTTACAAAACTGAAAAAAATATACATAGGTAAAAAAAGATAAAATAAATACAAATTGTTATATTTTACCAAAAAAGTATAATTTGATAACTAATTGTGAAATAATATTGATATTTTTTTTTTTTAACCATAATTTAACAACAAAAATCTGGAATAGGGTTTCTTGTTATAGTGGTCGAAAAAACTGAATTTTAACTTATAGTTTATAAATCAAAAACAATAAAGTACAACATAATTTCTTTAAAAACAAGATTTAAGTAGTTGACCCGGTAGTTGATATACATAAACTAAGCCAAAACTGCTCAAGATTTATAAGATTAACTACATTAATATCGAGCAGGGACGGTGCAAGAAAATTTATATACGTAGGAAAATATCAAAATTGCCGCCTTTTGTTTTAATATTTTTTCTTAAATGCCGCTGTATATACCAGCCCTGATATCAAGTAAATATAGGTATTATTAATAATCAATTAATAATTTTACTTAATAAAGTATGAACACTTGATAATCAGACATTTACTTCCTATCCAGCGTTTTAATTAAATCGAAAAATTCAAACAGTTTCTATAGTTTAAACAAAATCAAGTTTAATATGCATAAATACAATAGCAATTAATTTTAAATTATTTTTTAAGAATGGGCATTATTAAACCAATATTATATTTTAAAATGTGATATTATGGGATTTTTAAATGTTTGACCGTTCAAATGAGATCAAGTTTTATGTTTGAACCAGTAAAAACTGAAGTTGGTCCCATCTCTAATTTGAATATTTTTAAATAGATGTAAGAACAATATGTCTAGAAAAATAATTTATTAGAATCAAACTATCAGAAGTCAAAATTAATAGGAGAAAAATATCCACTTTGTTATATGAAGAGAAGATAGCACAACATTACTATTCTCAAAATGTATAAAATATTATTTCATCTAAGGTAAATCACAAAACTACATTAATGATAAAAAATTAACCCAAAATGTGTTTGAATTATTGCACCCATTCAAAAAAGAATTATTTTTTATGTTGACATAGCAACAACCATGGTTAATCATAATAATTTACCTCAGGATCTTCCCAATGTACAGGTTTCTTTTGAGCGTTGGGACCATCGTTCCGATTTCTCCCCATAAGTTCGTCGAGTAACGCAGCAGCTGCTGATACTGCCATGATGCAAATTGTTTAAATGGTAAAAAAACTAAACGTTAGAATTTATGTGCATTAAATAAATTGAAAAAATGTGAGAATATAATCGTATTTGAAGAAAATTATATTAACGTGATATGGTGCTAATAGAAATGTAACGTTCGGTTTCTGAATTTATGAAAACAATGTAATTTAAGAAGTTAGAATAGTAAAAAGATTTATAAACAACGGGCTGAGACGT
>VUJU01004735.1:0-17090 GCA_009835225.1 Aphis craccivora
TCAGTTTATCTAATGTTGTGTTAAATACAGTAACTTTCATTTCATCTGATTTTGTTTCAAAAAAATGTTGATTTTGTGATGTATCAATTTTTGTTGACACTTTTCTTATTTTCACATCTGGGGTATGTATTTCATACTCTTCAGTCTTCACACATGTCTAAACAATTTTGATAAATATCTTCAAAACTATTAGAATTATTTCTCATTGAAGCCAATGAGGATTTTAATGAATTAAGTACCTCAACAGCGGTCAACAACTCTAAGTTATTTGATTGCATCAGTTTGCTCATTTTTAGGATCATTTGCAAGATGGGTTGCATCATAACAAGTCCAAAAATAAATTCAAATGACTTCATTTGAGCCAAAAGCCCTGTACCTTTAGCCCTCATTTCTGGAACATTGGATTTTTCACAAATTTCTTCAATAGCAGTTGTTAAAATAGATGCATACCTAATGGTTTTTGACAGAAGTTACTGCTTCGGCCCTACAAGCCCATCTTGTAGTAGATAATGATTTCAAGGTAGCGAATTTCTGACCGGATGATGCTGCAATTATTTTTCCTAAGATGGCATGCCTTCTAGGACTACCTTCGATAAAACTATAAATAAATTGTATTATACCAAAAAAATTGAATATACATCTATTATTCTTTCTATTATCCTTTTCGCATACAGAATCCACTAGGGCCAAATTTAAACAGTGAGCATAGCAGTGGACATATAGAATATTTTTATTCTCAACTTTGCACTTTGCCTGTACTCCTCCAATGGCACCAGACATGGTACTTGCACCATCAAAACAGACTGATATTACAGATGTCCAGTTTTTTGATGACTGAAGTAATACACTTGTTATTGCATCAAATATAGATTGAGCATCAACTGATTTCATTCGCCTAAGTGCAACAAAAGTTTCTATTGGTCTATTTGTTTGTTTGTCAAAATGTCTTATAACTATAGATAACTCATGGTGTCCTACATCAGATGTTTTGTCTGCTATAATAGATATTTTGCAATTATTTATACTAGATTTTATTTGTTTGAACACAACATTATGTAATGAAAAAATAAGATCATTTTGATTATGATTACTAACATACTGTGCATTCTTAGGTCCCATTACTAAATGATTTTTTAAAGTAGTATCATACTTTGCTAAAAGATTTACTAATTCTTTAAAATTTTCTTGCTGACAACTTTCGTGACTTTCATCATGTCCACGGAATGCCATTCCACCTTTAGCCAAACATATAGAAATATCTATTAAACGTGCGATAATTTTTCTATGTTTCAAGCGTTCTTCTTCCCGTTTCTTATTTAAAACAATTCTGCTTTCATCAAGGCTTTGATCAATTTGTTTTGAGTTTAAAAATGCAGATAAAGCTATAGTAGAATTAAGATGAGATTTAGAGAGTTTATGATTTAAAAAACTTTTATTTGCTCTATACCAGCCTTTAAACCCATTTTTTGAAAATGTTTCTTCAGTCCGACTACTATTTACCTCATTTCCTTTAAATGCTCTGCATGGAAAACAGAATGCCAAATCTAAAGAAGGACTATATTCAAGCCAGTCATGATCATTATGCCATTGCTTATGAAATGATCGTTTTTTACCATTTTGTAGAGTATAAGGATATAGAGGCAGAATTGGACGATAAGCTCCTCTTTTAATTCTTTTTTTAAAAACTATAGAATTCTTTGGAAAAGGGCATGCAGGGTCATCAATATCTGTCGAATTTACTGAAAAGGGTAAAAAATAAAGTTTTTTTTATAAATGGGTAATTTTATATGCATAATGTTTTTATAAGTAAATGTTAAATTAGTATTTGCAATACTATTTTAATAGTAAGATTATCACAATTCACAAAAATAAACTTAACAGTTAACTACAATAAACATGAAAATGTTAAATTAGTATTTTATGAACTTACATGTAAAAAAGTAGTTAGATACTTCTAGGCAACATAGATATCACAAATCACAATAAATTAGTTGTATAAAAAGAAACATACTGAACTATAAAACTAAAAATTATATTTCTAATAATAATTAAATACATTGAAATAAAAATAATTTGTAGTCATAAGTTATTGTATTCATACCAGTTCCTTCTGACACTTCTTGTGCGATTCCAACAGTATCACTTGTACATGGTGGCGTCAGATGATTTTGGTTCGTTTTTAATATTTCTAATAATAATTAAATACATTAAAACAAAAATAATTTGTAGTCATAAGTTATTGTATTCATACCAGTTCCTTCTGACATTTTTCTTGTGCGATTCCAACAGTGTCACTTGTAGGATGATTCAGTTTTGGGTAGTTTAGTTATACTTGAAAAAATGGACGAGTATGATGTGGGGCTATCCGCAGAGGTTCGGGGGCTTATTACGGCGTCAAAGGCTATGGCAGATCAGGTAACCCCGAAAGGCGCGGCGGTAATAGATATGTCCTATATTCAGAATAAATTATCGGTTAACCAGACACCAGCCGATGACCCAGGTAAATCGTACTCGCGTTTACCCGATATTCCGTTATCAACTTTCGACGGCGAGTTCCGAGATTGGACCACGTTTAGAGATGGTTTTACCTCATTGCTGGATAAGTGGCCCAATTTGTCAGATACGGATAAAATGTATCATTTAGTAGGTTGTCTAAAAGGTTCCGCGGCGGAAGCGGTTCGGGGAATCCCGTTGTCCGGCGACAATTATGGTTTAGTTTGGGCCACGTTGACAGACCGTTTTAATCGTCCGCAATTAGTCGCCACGTCACTCGTTGATAATTTATTAAATGCGACGACTATGTCACACGAGTCGTTCCAGGACTTAAACCAGTTTTTATCTATGATTAATAGAAACATTGCGTTATTAGATTCGCTAAAGATTAAAGATTTAGGTTCGTTCATGTTATTCTCGATAGCGTTTAGGTGTCTGCCGATTGTAACACGTCGCTTGTTCGAAGCTAGTAGTTCGACCGATTACCCGACTGTACATCAATTAATCGATTTTATCCGTTCCCGGGTAGCTATCTTGGAAGTGGCAGGTGAGTCACACAAAGGTACCCCTTCAGCCACGTCGTCCAAATTTGCTAAACCGACTGGTCAGTTTCGCACGGGGGGAGAAAAGGTCGGGAAGACACAGGGGTATCGGCCAACGTCCTTGGTCACGACTAAATCAGGTAGTGTTTGTCTCTGTTGTTCCGAGCCCCATAACCTGGCATCGTGCTCAAAATTTAAATCATGGCCGGTTGACGAGCGTTCGCGTTGGACTCGTGAACATAAACTATGTTATGTATGTTTCAGTGCCGACCATTGGGCGCCGAAGTGTAGGTCTAAAATTAATTGTAACAAATGTTCGCGTAGGCATCACTATTTACTACATGTACCTGCCGGAGAACGGTACGATAATGAACCGGATTCCCCGTCACCCGCATCCGCACCCGCGTCATGTTGCGCGTCGGTACAACAGCCGCCGCCACAACAATCGTTAGCTGTGATGTTAGGTACCGCCCTTGTTCATGTTCGCGATCGGTCCGGCACGTGGCAGGTTAGTGCTATCACGGCTGCTGGTGCCGATAAATTAGGTCTTAAACGGTCGCGTTGGACAGCTCCAATTAGTGGCTTATCAGGTGTCGCAGTGATGAATGTACAAGGCCGTGTCGAGTGTATTGTACATCCGCGATTCTCGTCCGAGCCCGCGTTAGCCATACACGCTTGGGTGCTGCCCACGATAACGAACGCATTACCTACCAATACGTTAGCCGCTGACATTAAGGACAGGTATTCCGATTTAGCGTTGGCTGACCCGTCGTTCCATGTGTCGTCCCCTATTGACTTATTGTTAGGCGGTGATGCGTTTGCGTCAATTATGGACGGCCGTAAGATTTCGGTTGACGATGCGTTACCATCGGCGTTTAGTTCTGTTTTCGGCTGGATTTTAATTGGACCGGTGTCCGTTGTTGAAGCCGGCCCTCGACAATCCTTGCCAGTTTCGTTAACTGTGTCCATTGAGGGACTAATGGAAAAATTTTGGCACGTTGAGGAGCCAGAGGTAGCTCCTGCAACGTTTACTGATAATGGGCAGTACGAACAAATTTTTGTCGACGAAACGATACGTTTATCGACTGGTCGATTTTCCGTTCCGTTGCCGTTCCATGCGTCGGCTTCGGACGAATTGTTTGTAGCGTCCCGCGATGTTGCGGTACGTCGTTTTGAGTCGCTCGAACGCAAATTGTCCGCGGATCCATTATTGAAATCATTATATACTCAATTTATGTCCGAATATATATCATTACACCATATGTCAGTTGCCACGTCTCCGGGGTGCTATTTCATTCCGCACCACGCTGTATACCGCCCGGAGGTCGACATTAATAAAATTCGTGTAGTTTTCGACGCTTCCGCGAAATGTGGCCGCGGGCCGTCATTAAATGACTGTTTGTTTCCGGGGCCTAAGCTCCAACAGGACATTGTAGACGTCCTAACGCGGTTCCGCGTGCATAAATACGTCTTCACTACCGACATTTGCAAGATGTACCGGCAAATATTGATTTTGCCAAAATATCGTAAGTTTCAACATATTTTGTGGCGAGCGTCGCCACATGACAAATTGCTCGAATACGAGTTGAATACGGTCACGTATGGCGTTAATTGTGCGCCGTATCTCGCGTTGCGTGTGTTACAGTCGATTGCCTCCGACGATTGCATTGAGTCCGAGTGGGTGCGTAATGCGTTGACGCGTCAGACCTACGTCGACGACATATGCGACGGGGCTGATACTATTACTGATGTATTGAAACTGCAATCTGATTTGATCTGTGTATTGAATAAGTCTGGTTTAGAACTGAAAAAATGGTCGTCGAACACTACGTCGGTGTTGGACGCAGTGCCGGCCGCGAATCGGGTGCACGCACCTACGCCGTTCGAAACGGTCAACGGTCAGGGGGGTCAAGGTGTTAGGTTTAGAATGGCATCCCGACGGTGATTACTTGTGTTGTGCGTTAAGTCTTGAAAAGGCACCTGTTTATACCAAACGTGGTATTTTGTCGTTAGTAGCTCGAATATTCGACCCACTCGGATTGTTCGGTCCCGCGGTGTTTTTAGCTAAGTTCATCATGCAACGGACCTGGCTTCATGGTTTGTCATGGGACGACCCTCTCCCTCTGGACATTAAAGATGAATGGGCAGCCTTTGTTGCCGATTTACCGTCGTTATTGTCTATTCGCGTACCTCGGCATTTTAATTCGCGCCGGAATGCCCCGTGCTACTTATTAGGATTTTGCGACGCGTCGCAACGCGGTTATGCAGCTGTTGTGTATGTGCGGATAGGCGATGTGCTCGTAGGTAACTCGGTTTTTTTGGTTGGTACTAAGACTAAATTAGCGTCAACAAAATCCATGACTATTCCCCGTCTTGAATTGAATGCCGCACTACTGTTGGCCCGGTGGTTAAACCGAATCCGTGGCATTTTAGCGGCACAACTTAATATTGTTGATATTCGAGCCTGGTCAGATTCGACGATCGTATTATCGTGGTTAAAGGTCCCTCATGAGTCGGTTAAAGTTTATGTGTCAAATAGAGTAAATCAAATCCGTACGCTGTTACCGGATTGCCGGTGGTAACACATTGACTCGGGCAATAACCCCGCCGACTGTGCGTCCCGTGGTGTGATGCCGGCTGTATTATCGCAACTTGATTTATATTGGCGGGGCCCACAGATAGCTTACGACGACCCATCGGCATGGGACGATTCTCATCCGTCGCTACTAGTGTGCGAATTACCGGAGTTGCGACTTGCATCGTGTGCCGCCCTTGTTGACGACGTACCCAATGAATGGTTTACGCGATTTTCAAATTATGACCGTATGTTGCGCGTAGTCGCGTTTATGCGCCGTTTCGTCGCGCTCTGTCGACGAAAGATTAGTCGTATCGACGGTCCAATATATTTACGCAAATGTGACCTTGATAGTGCAGCGCAAGTGCTGATCATTGAATCACAACGTGTCTCCGCGAGTTATTAGCCGGTAAGCGAGTATCGTCCAAACCGTTGGCGCGACTATCGCCGTTCATTGACCCCGACGGTGTGGTCCGCGTCGGCGGTCGGTTACGTCATTCGTTAATCGCGTATGATTGTAAACACCCCGTATTGTTGTCTAAAAGCTCACATTTTGCTTTGTTATTGTGCCGACGGTGGCATTTGTTGACTTGTCATGCTGGCCCGCGAGCTCTGACGGCGTTAATATCGCGTCAATTTTGGGTTGTATTGACGAATTGTACTATTTGCGTCCGGTTAGACGCACGACGCTTGCAACCGCTAATGGCGGATCTGCCTCGTGCACGCGTGCGCCCACAGCGCCCTTTTGAATGCGTAGGTGTGGACTACGCGGGGCTGTTGCAAATGCGTGAGTTGCGATTACGCAAATCGCGTATTTTTAAAATATATTTAGCCGTCTTTGTGTGTTTCTCTACTAAAGCGGTTCACCTCGAGGTCGTCTCAGATTTATCTACTGACGCGTTTTTGGCCGCATTCGATCAGTTTGTTGCACGGCGAGGCTTACCTAGCGATGTTTATTCCGATTGCGGCACTAATTTTGTAGGGGCTAATAAGCAATTGCGGTCGCTTATTAACAGTGCAGAGGGTCAAATAGCTATCGGTAACGCACGTGCCACATGTGATTGGCATTTTAACCCGCCTAGTGCCCCTCACTTCGGTGGGTTATGGGAGGCGGCAGTCCGTTCCACCAAGCGGCTCTTAGTACGGGTCATAGGTAGTCATATTTTTACCTATGAAGAATTCTCTACAATCCTGGCACGCGTCGAAGCTGTACTCAATTCGCGTCCGCTTACACCCGCCTCTACCGACCCGCACGATCTCGACTGCCTGACGCCGGGACATTTTTTAATCGGACAACCTTTGTTGGCGGTCTCCCCCAGGTCAGATCCTACGTCGGTATTTGATATGTCCAACCGGTGGAAATTACTAGATCAATGCCATCAAACCTTTTGGCGCCGCTGGTCGGCGGAATACTTAACCACACTTCAGGAACGGTCCAAGTGGACATCTGATGCCCCGAACCTCAACTTGAACGATATGGTCATAGTTATTGACAACCAGAGTCCCCCACTGTCCTGGCGACTTGGTCGTATAATAGAATTGTTACCGGGAAGCGACGGTCGGGTTCGTGTTGTCCGTGTGCTAACTCAAGCGGGAGAAAATGTTCGACCTGTGGTTAAATTAGTATTGCTACCTACCAAATAAACACCGTACTGCTGGACCTGGTGTTTCGCCGCACATTGCTCTGAACCACCATGCCTCCTCTTTTCCTCCCTAATATACGCGCTCGCTATAAATTATGTGTGCTCTCGACGGCGCGGATGTTGGTCTGAAGGGAGTCCTCTCATATTGTAATTTATTATTTTTTATGCTATTTATGTATTTATTGTACTAGTATTTATGTATTTATTTTGTATTTTATAGTTATACATCTATTATTTATTTACGAACCATATGTTCCTTGTTTATATCTTTAATTATGTATTATCTCATTTTTTGTACACTAACGTATCAATAATAATTTTGAAATATATATATACATATATATTGTAAGTAATATTTGTCAATGGCCGACCGTCAACGAACACAATCCGGATCTTCATCTTTATCACGGGACCATTCTACCATCCGGTTCGACCAATGTTTTTTTTTTTTGTGAGGCATAGCTCACAGGGGGGAGAATGTTCGAACGCGGTTGACTTCCCGCCGAATCGCCTACGTCGCCAAAGGCTTTCCAAGTCGCGCGATCGGCGCGGAATATCCGCGATAAGCCATTCCCCCTCTACACCCTACCCATTCGCCGGCCATTTTGTCTGATTCGCGATCGTCTGGGCATCGCCTTCGTTTTTTTTGTCTTTCGCCAACCGCCGAACCTGGCGCATGTTCGCGATTTTGACACGCTTCTTACTGTTTATGACCTCGTGGTCATCCGACCCATCCCGTGGTCGCTAATTTATTATTACATATTTTATACATACCGTAGTAACACTTCGTAAGTCCCAAGACAGTTGGGGCCTGTCGTGTTAGCTACGCTGCCAGTTACTTCGCGAGTTATTTGTTATTTGCATTGAATTATTCTTCGTCAAGAGCTGTCGCTTTACCAGCCAGGATTCACTGTACCGAGCGGCTGCACAGGTCTATATACTGTTATTATTATTATCATTATTTATTGTATATTATATATTTATTAATTTATTATATTATGTAAAAGGAATCACCTGTTCTGATTCTCTTTATATTATTATTGCTACTTCGTGGCTGTGCCCATAGAATTGTTATTATATATATATTTAGTTGTGTGTGTAATATTCGTTAGACGCGCGGCATACCTATTCTGCCATATTATATTTACATTTGTCGCATTATAATATTATACACTATTATACTATATCTATCATTAATTATTTGTTACACCGTGGGTTCCTCCCGTCCACAGCATTGCGCAAGTCGTTGCAGCTAACCGCGAATCATAAAGTAGGAGCGGACGGCGCACATTTTATGTTTACTGATTTTAAATCGTAAATCGTAAATCGTAGTTAATATCTTATATCATTAGTGTGCCAACGTTTATTGAGTGCATAGTAGGCTGCGCTCAACATCAACATGGGTAAACATACTGCTAAAATACATAAGGTTTTTCGAGAGTTAATTGAAAAAAACAAAATAAAACTATTATCAAAAAGTCATGTAATTATTGCAATTGGAAAACAGTGAAGAATGCAACTCGCCAACTGAACCACATTTTGGATTGTAATAAGTTGCCAAAAAAGATCAAAGAAGTCTTTAAATCTGAGTCAAGTATGTATATTTATTATTTTAAAGTTTACTATCGTTAAAGGGGTTTTAAATCCATGGGTTTTAAAATAAGTACCTATATTTTTATGTACTTAATGTTCTTATTTAGGGAAGTTGTATATGTTTCCAAAAGCAAGTAGATATTGTATTTATAAAATAAAATAACTAATAGGTTCATGTAGTCACCACAGTGCCGTAGCCAGGGGGGGGATTTTTTTTAAAATTAAAATATTCAATGTTATTTGCTTATAATATTTACATTTTTTTTAACCCATTTGTTAAATAATGTTATAAAATAAAAAAATATTTTGTTAAGATTAAAATCATTTAAATTTGTTTAACTGCTCCATCATAATCTTCTTTAGTCTTAACTATCCCATTTGTAATTTGTGTAAGGTCAGCACTCAGCTATAACTTGTTTTCTATTATATGTTTAATAAAAGTTAAATGTTATGATATTGTACTCTTGACTCTTGTTAGTAAATAGTAATAATATTTGAATGAAAAATGAAATGTTGTGTTTACAACACATATTGATAATGTAGGTATTGTAAATTGTAATCCTGATGATATAATGATATATATATTTTTGTAAATAATAGTCTTTCCAATCAGTGAATGATGTGGAAATGGAAACTACTGATAATGCCATTGAAAATAATATATGTGATGAACCTGAGCCAATTTCAAGTTCAAATAACTGCAATATGTTGGACTCTTGGATCACTAATATTACTACCACGTCCACTCCTAAAAAAAGGATTGAAGAAATAAGGGATAGTACTCCATCTGATAAAAATTGTTCATCATCTACTTTGAGTAACACTTCCACAATGAAACAATTTTTAGATAAAGTAACAAAGGATGAAAAATTAAAACTGGACTCAATGTTAGCAAAAGCTATCTATAAAGGAATATAAGGTTGAATATAAGGAATGAAAGCATTATTAATTTTGTAATAACAACACCCAAACCTGTGTTTTATAAATCTCTACCCACTTTAACTGAAAGGCATACAGATGATTATATGGCAAAAGTAATGATTGAAATTATTGAAGAAGTAGGACCAGGAAAAGTATTTGGCATAGTAACTGACAATGCTGCTAATATGAAAAAAGCTTGGCGAGAAATAAACAATAAATATGAGCACATTACAACATATGGCTGTGTTGCTCATGCATTGAGCTTATTAATCAATGATATTATAGGTTTGAAGTCATTTCAAATAATTATAAAAGGAGGAGTTGCAATTGTCAATAACATTAGAAGACGACACGTGTTACATGCAATATTTAATGAAAAACAAAAAGAATCAGGTATGAATAAAAAAAAAATCACTGATGTTGCCTGTCCAAACCAGATGGGGTTCAGTAGTAGTTTTTCTTAACAGTCTTTTAGCTAATAAGCAAATAATACGTCTAAAACATAGATGAGCGGTGTGAAACAGACATTATACCAAGAGTGAAACAATTTATAAATAATAATGTATTTTGGTATCGTGTAAAAAATTTACACAATTTTTTAAAGCCCATAGCATACTGGATCACTAGAATTGAAAGTGATTTACCACAGCTCTGCATTGTTCCAGAGATATTTGTTGAAATAAAAAAAAAATATGAGACTTGCATAAAAAATGTTTCTTGTTTTAAAACGGAAAAAAATTTAATTCAAAATAAAATCCAGTCAATAAAAGAATTTAGTGTTCAACAAATTCATTTAGCTGCAAATGTACTACATCCAAAATATCGTAGAAATAATTTGACTGCAGATGAATATGTTGATGCTGCTACATTCATTCATAAATTATCAAAAATATGTTTGGATATTGATGAACAGAAAGTCATGTATGACTTCGCTCAGTATAAGGTAAATTTAAAAAATGAAAGTTTTTCAAATGAATCTTATTTATTATATTTGTTTTTTCAAAGATATAAAACAATAAATTATTAAAATATAAATTATAGTAATTTACCTACATTGTCCTTTTTGTTATATTTTATATATTTTGTATTGTAGGTAAAAGAAGGGATTTTTGCAAATACCTATGTATGGAAGGCGTGCATCAACGATTTACAACCAGCAGTGTGGTGGAATGCTTATTGTTCATCCACTGAACTATCAAAGTTGGCCTCAAAGATATTGTCACTGCCTGCTACATCTGCTGCTTGTGAAAGGACATTCAGCACATATAAAGATGTGCATTCGTCTAAAAGGAATAGACTTACCAACAGCAGAGCAGGAAAATTAGTTTATATTAAACACAATTTGAAGGTGAGATTAATCAACAATGTTGTTTGTATTTTTAATTTTATTTAGAGTAGTAAATTTTAAATACATTTTTGTTGTTAGTTGAAAGAGAAAACAGAAAAACAAGTGATTCCAGTTCCCCATCAAGACTATTTTGAAAAACTTATAGAAGAATTTGAAGAAGATGGTGATAATGAGTTACAGTTTCAAGAAGAAATTGAATGTGAAGACAATGTTAAAGAGGGTGACTGTAGTGTTAACTTGGAAAGTGAAGAAGAATATAATTCAGACATTGATATAAATAGTACTGAAATAGATGAACTCATGACTATGATAAATTCATAAAATAATATTATATTGTGTTTATTATTTATAAATGAAGATTAATATACAAAATATAATATATTATTTTATTGTTAAGGCTATAGCTATAACTAAATTATTTTCCTATTCAAAACTTGGATACATTCCAGCATACAACATTTTAACATTTATATTTATATATGTATATTTTATAAATATATAATATATATTATATACTATATACATAAACATGATAGATTGATAAGTTTATAATTCTATAGTAATGTACAGTGCACTTTTGTAAGTGTATAATAATGTATATTTGTATCATTTAAACATTTTTGTGAATATGAAAATTAAAAATGTTAAATAACATTTATAGGTATAATAAGAATAACAAAGAAACCATTGTCTATCACTAGCGGGCTACTCCTACTTATAAGATTTTTTTGCCCAAATTGTATACAATTTGAACCTAAGTAGTAAGTTATTACAATAATTATATAAAAAACAAAATTTACTTATAAAAATAAAAAAAAATATTAGAATATTAAAATATTTCACAGTTTTAAATTTCATGAAATTTTCAAACACTATTCATGTGTAATCATTACATTAAAGCCGAGTCAAACAAATTCATCTGTTCATTACTAAACACAATCACTTTAATTTATATTTATGAAATGTAACATGTAAGTAAAAAAACATAATTATTCATTCACAAAGGTACCTATGTAATATTAAAGCAATAAAGTCAAAATTTGACTTTATTCTTAAAACATTTTAACTATTCAAAAGTTTGTACTATATAGCTAATATAGCTATATTATGTTATGTTATATGAAACGAAAACATTTATACTTTTATTAAATAATCTCATTGATTATGGAAAAAACCCTAGCCCAAGTAAAAAAATTATTTGTTCCACTCTGCCCACCTGGAAAAAATTCTAGTGCTGTGCTTGAGTGACGATAGTGGTGCAACCGTGTAACTCTATTGGAACGTTTTGTTAATTATTGTTAAATTAAACAAATTGTTAACGCCGTATGTTGCTGCGGCGGTCGTAACCAGTGTTGCCAGAAAAGTTTTGTGCTATAACCGCACAATGAAAGCAAGATTACCGTACAGCACCGTACAGCAAGTGATAAAAAAATACCGTATACTATCGTACAAAATATGTAAGAAAATAATATCTTATGTTATTATCACTTAACAATATTATCTAATATCTTATTTAGATATAGTAGATATACCATAGAGTGGTATACGAACTAAGAGATATACATTATTACATCATTAATGATAGTAATATAATCGCCATTTCATCAATCCTCTTAAGTTCTAAGTTATAATATGACACTATATTATAAATACTTGTCTAATTATCTATGTAATGTTGAATTGTCATAATGCATGGTATGTTTAAATAAAAAAATAGTTGTTTTTATACATTTTCTAATGCTAAAGGTAAATATTGATTAATATTATCATTTAAATAATAGATAAATAAATATAAGCTATACAATCAAATATAAACAAAACTTTATTTTATAACAAAATAATTAAACATAATATGAAAAACTTTTAGGACAAACATCTGTCAACATTTAAAAAAAAAAGTAAAAATAAATTATTAAATTACATACTGTAGTACTTAATACAAGTACACATTTAATTATTTAATTTTCTAAATCTAAATCAAAGTCATCAATTTCATCGACCGCTTCAGTTTTTTTAGGATATAAATTAGAAGAAGTCATGGAATCAAACATTTCTTTCCATGGTTGAAAATTATAACAGCAATTTTCATTTTTTTTAATACACTCACTGGCCATTATGGTTGATGAAACCGTATTGGTAATAAGTTTATTCCTGGATTTTGTTTTCACTCTGTTTATTTTGCTGAAAATGCGTTCACAACTGGCATTTGAATGTGGCAATGACATGACAGATAATGCAAACATTGCCAGTTCATAAAACTGACCAGATTCCAAATTTTTCAATAGTACCCAAAATTTATCTGTCTCTTTTTCATTTATAATATTATCAGATAATGCAACCAAACTTAATAAGCGCCACTGATCGTCAATAGTCTGTAATGAACTATCATTAACAATTCTAGGGAGTTTTAAAGTAAGACATGTTATTGATTCATTAGCATTGTATTCTGATCTTTTCTCAACAGAAAGTGCAACGGACGGTGTAAGAATATTAAGTAATGGAAGAATAGAATCAGAAAAATTATAACGTTTTTTTATTTGAACACAACTAACTTGTAAAAAGTCAACACATTTTGAATAAAAGTCTTTCAATAAATCTGGTCTAATTTTGATACAATCCATTGTAATATAACTCATTATTTTTACTCCAAAATATATTTCAGATTGATTTTTAATCTGACTCTTACACATTGGATCCAAATCGGCCAATGGAGTTTTTAAAACATAATCTCTATGCATGTAAGTTAGTAATATATCTTTATATGTAATTTCCATTTTACTGTGAAGAGTATTTAACACTACATTTTCTGTTTGAAAATATTGATTTAATGTAGAGAATTTTGGTAATATCCATTGTAGAAAATAGAAATATCCTCTAGTAAATGGATCTGTAAGCTGGTTGTAAATTGATTCAGTGGATAACAATTTATCTGATAGCCATTTGTTGGTAAAAAATAATTTAAGAGCGTCCCATTGCTCTAATAACCTATCAACTACACCAGCCAAAGATAGCCAACGGGTCTGAGATGGATGTAAAATTTTATGTACATCAATATTTAAAAACTGTTGAAATTCAATTAATTGAGACTGGCGCTTACTGCTATGAGAAAAAAAGTTAAATACATTGCGTGAAAAATCTTCCAATCTTCTGAGTAAAGATTTGCATGCTACACTACAACACAAATGCAGAGAATGGCAAATGCAACGCATAATAAAGACCCAGGAAACATTTCTTTCATTCTAGATGATACTGAATTACTTTTACCCATCATAGTTGAACATCCGTCCGAACCGAAACCAATAATATTTTTAATATTTACATAATTTTTTTGAAATGAATTAATAACATTTAAAAAAATATTTTCAGCTGTAGCGCCAGCATTAACCTGATCAAAATCTTCACAATTATAAACAGGCAACAAATCCCAGAATTGTGTAGAGATTTTACCTATATCTGTATCAAAAAAACGAACAACAATACACATTGTTGAAGTACAAGCTATGTCTGTAGATTCGTCGATCATTACAGAAAACTTAGTATTATTTAGTTTTTTTGTTAAGATATCTTTAGCTATGGGTGCAAAGACATTTTTTATGATATTTGTTGCTTTAGTACGTTTTAGTTTAATTTTCTGACATATCTTTGAATCTGGAAAAATGTCCTTTAACAGAGGTTCAAGATGGTCAATAGATAAAAAAGAAATATTATGTTCAGCCAAAAAACCAGACAACTTAATTTCTGCCTTTTGAACTTGTTGATCAATTGAAGAAATTTTATTAGATGTGAATGTAGTTAAAAATGATTGAGACCCTATAGGCGTGCTTTTAACTGCATTTTTATGACCTATACTTTTACAATGATTTTTAATTGATGTTAACTCGGAAAGGAAGCTTACTTGACATTTAGAGCACCTGGCACGAAAACAATCACTTTTCTCTTCTTTTAACCACCCTTTAAATTCAATTTTATTCTCCCATTCTTTACGGTATTTCTGTTTACGGTGTTTTTGTTTTTCGTGTTTGTACAGTTCATTACGTATTTGACGAGTTTTCTTTGGTGTGGAAGGCCCATTATCACTTAATCCCTAAATAGATATTTAATAAATTACAAGAAATAGGTATATATTATATTATACATTATATAAATACCTCAGGTGTATCCTCTAAATCCGACATTGTAAATTTTAAACGTGTAGACTAAATCAGTAATTACAAGACAAAAATCACAAAGTCGTAAATTGTAATGAAAATATATGAAAAACCATCAATATTTATAACTATGAACAAATGGATAATGAGTAATGAATGTAGCAAAAACAATAGAACAAGTAATAAAAATAATAGATACTCTATACGTCCAATAAATTGTATAAAGATGGAATGACTGAATGAGTAATGACACGGATGTTCATGATAATAAACAATAATAATATACGATAGTGAAAGTGAATAATAATATATTTTATAAGAAAAAATTAATATTTATACATTATTTCCATATAAACTATTTTTAAATAACACAATTACAAAATACCGTATAATTCAGTACGGTTAGAATGTGTATACCGTACACCTTACGGAAGTTAAAATAACCGTATATGTACGGTACAAACCGTACATCTGGCAACACTGGTCGTAACACGCTGCTCCTCGACCTACAGGTTCTTTCTCCCTCCCAAATTTTACTATTATACAAACGTTATTTTTATATTATCATTTTATATTATATTAATATATTTTATGATAAACTTGTTTATGATGTCACGACCGTCAAAAAATGCTTCGAAGTGTGTTGTACATGGCTATTAACATTGAAGTAGGTAAGTTTTTTTCATTTATTTTTTAAATAGGTATTGGTTAAATGCAATCATGTATTATTTTAAAAATAATGATAGTATATACATTATATACATTATTACATAAATGATTAAATGGATTGAACTGGTTGAAGTATTGTTAATTGTGATTATGTTGTTAAACAATTTACAATTATCATTAGTCAATAATTGGCAAGTGTTTATAACTAATAAATTATGACCAGGTCAAAATTTAACAACTGGCATTGTACGGGCCGGGAACGAAACAGTAATAGGTCGTGACGCCCGGTCACCAAAATACTTCGCACGCTCACTCACACACCGACCGACCTGTGTATGTGTGTATACATGTAATAGCAATTCGATCGAAGTGGACGGGTTCGCCGAGCAAAACTATCGAATGCTAGTGTGTGGTGGGTGGGTAAATGTGTATCTATGTGGGTATGTAGGCTTAAAACTATAGAAATAAAATTATAATCGTAGGTATTTTCAATACTTGAATAATGTGGTATAATAAAGCTTCAAAAATCAAAATGATATAAAATAATAAATGTGCGGCCTTCTTGACCCAAACAGGTAACAATAATATAATAGTAATATGCCTAACGGATCAACAATATAATAATAATAAAAATGTATAAAAACTCACAATATGACGGTGCTCAGCTGGCCAACTGCACCTGTCCTGTATAAATTTAATAATGGACACACAACAATATTAACACTTAATAATAATAAAATGCGCGATTTGCGCTTACAACTTTATAATAGCAGTGTCCGCGGCGATTGGCACACACGGCAACAAAAAGACAGTATAGCTGATAGGTATAACTTATAATATTTTTATGACGCGGTGTGATTTTAAGGGCAGCGATTAGCGCTTGCTCTAAAGAATATAATATTAAATATATATAATTATAAAATGTGGCGATTCGAGCCCGCACAATAATAATAATTTGGCGATTTGCGCCTTACACAAGTAAAAATAATACGCACTTAGGTAGCTCTTAGAGCTTACTAGCTAATAAAAACCTGGCGATTGGCGCCTATTACAATAATCAAAGCTCTTGCGATTTATATTGATTTACGGCGATTCGCGCACGTAAATTATATCGAATCGGGTTGACCGTTTGTGTCGAACTGGTGGGATGGGCGGCGG